>ML378656.1:0-46526 GCA_005239525.1 Nicotiana knightiana
AATACAATCTAATGTTAAATCCCGCAAAGTGTGCATTCGGGGTTCTTGCCGGAAAATTGTTGGGATTCATCGTCAGTCGCCGAGGAATAGAATTGGACCCTTCAAAGGTTAATTCCATCCAGGAATTACCACCACCAAAATGCAAGAAAGATGTGACGAGTTTCCTAGGATGCCTCAACTACATCAGCCATTTCATAGCACAATCCACAGTAATATGCGAGCCGATTTTCAAAATGCTGAAGAAGGACGCTGCAACCAGTTGGACCGAGGATTGTCAAAAGGTTTTTGACAAGATCAAGGAATACTTGTCCACACCACACGTTTTAGTCCCAACAAAGCGGGGTAGACCACTGCTACTCTACCTTGCAGTGTTAGATGGAGCTTTCGGTTGTGTTCTAGGGCAGCATGACGAGACAGAGAGAAAGGAGCAGGTCATCTACTACTTGAGTAAGAAGTTCACTCCTTATGAAGCACGGTACTCTCTGCTAGAACTCACTTGATGTGCTCTAACCTGGATAGCTCAGAAGCTACGACACTACTTCTGTGCTTATACTACATATCTCATTTCGAGAATGGATCCCATGAAATACATCTTTCAAAAGACCATGCCTACTGGGAAGCTGGCCAAGTGGAAAATCTTCCTGAGTGAGTTCAACATCATCTATGTAACTCAAAAGGCAGTCAAAGGACGAGCATTGGCAGACCACCTTGCTGAAAATCCAGTGGGAGGAGAATACGAACCCCAGAAAATATATTTTCCTGATGAAGAGGTATCATTCGTAGGAGAAGACATTGTTGAAGCCTACGATGGTTGGAAAATGTTTTTCAACGGAGCTGTGAATTTCAAGGGAGTCGGCATTGGAGCCGTCTTGGTATCAGAAATTGGTCAGCATTATTCGGTGTCTACAGAACTCAGATTCCCATGCACTAACAACATGTCAGAATATGAAGCTTTCAAAATTAGGGCTTAACCCGGCTATTGATATGAACATTTATGAATTGCTGGTGATCGGGGATTCAGACCTGCTGGTACATCAAGTACAATGAGAATGGGCTACCAAGAAATCCAAAATACTGACATATCTGCATCATGTACAAGAAATGAAGAAGAGGTTCACAAAGATAGAATTTCGGCATGTCCCCAGAATTCAGAACGAATTCGCAGATGCATTGGCCACCTTGTCATCAATGATACAACATCCAAACAAGAATTTCATAGATCCCATTCCGGTGAGGATCCATAATCAGCCGGCATATTATGCTCATGTTGAAGAAAAAACAGACGGAAAACCCTGGTTCCACGACATCAAAGAATATTTGACAAAAGGAGAACACCCAAAGCATGCGAACCATACTCAGAAATGCATACTTCGGAGGTTGTACAATCATTTCTTCCAAAGTGGAGGAACCCTGTACAGGAAAACTCCCGATCTAGGATTGTTAAGGTGTGTTGATGCAAAAGAGGCTTCCAAATTGCTCAAGGAGATACATGTCGGAACCTGTGGCCCACATATGAATGGTTTTTTCTTGGCCAAGAAGATACTCAGGGCCGGATAATTTTGGATGACCATGGAAGCAGACTGCATACAGTACGTTCAGAAATGTTACCAATGTCAGATACATGCAGACATGATACGGGTGCCACCAAACGAGTTTAATGCAACAAGCTCACCTTGGCCTTTTGCTGCCTGGGGAATGGATTCCATCAGCCCAATCGAGCCCACTACTTCAAACGGGCACTGGTTCATTTTAGTGGCCATCGACTAACCAAATGGGTTGAAACTGCATCTTACAAAGTGGTAACCAAGAAAGTCGTCGCGAATTTCGTCAGAGATCAGATTGTGTGTCGATTTGGGGTTCCAGAGTCCATCATCACTGACAATGCCGGCAATCTCAACAGCGATATGATGAAAGACATGAGTGAAACTTTCAAAATCAAGCACAAGAATTCTACAGCATATATGCCTCAAATGAATGGAGCCGTGGAAGCTGCCAACAAAAAACATCAAGAAGATATTAAGGAAAATGTTGGAGAATCACAAACAATGGCACGAGAAATTACCATTCGCCTTACTGGGATAGCGTACCACAATCCGCACATCAAACGAGGCAACTCCCTATCTGCTGGTTTATAGTACCGAAGCTGTCATTCTTGCCGAGGTAGAAATTCCTTCTTTAAGAATCATACAAGAAGCCGAACCCAGCGATGCAGAATGGATAAGGAACTGCTATGATCAATTAGCCCTCATAGACGGAAAGAGGATAAATGCAGTGTGTCACATCCAGCTTTATCAAAATAGAATGTCTAGGGATTTCAACAAAAGGGTCAAGCCAAGACAATTCACACCGGGCAGCTGGTGTTGAAACGGATCTTTCCACATCAAGATGAGGCCAAAGGAAAATTCTCTCCCAACTGGCAAGGTCCTTACATGGTTCACATAGTATTAACGGGAGGAGCACTCATACCCGCTTCTTCAGATGCAGTCAAAAGATACTATGTGTAAACCATTTTATGCTTCTTCATATGATGTAAATTGAACTGCGGTCGACCTGATTCCCGTTTAAGAGGGGATACGTAGGCATCCCTGTAGGTTCGGTCACAATTCAATAAAATTTTCATTCTCCCCACAATCAGAAACTGGGGCAGAATTTTGAAGAGGACCCTCAAAATTCCGAAGTAAGTTCAGTCAACCGCAGCATACGGAGCGGTCAGAAAATTTATCTTGTTAAACTGGGGAAGAATTTTGAGAAGGACCCTCAAAATTCTACAGCAGAGGAAGTCGGAATGTCTCTGATTATGTCATAGTTACTGTTTCATCTAACTAATTTCTAAACTATATACTACTATGTCTTTGAAATTTATGCACGCATGCTTTTGAAAAAGAAACTTTACTTTAGGAAACGCTACCCTAATAGTTTGGACAGGATCTTCAGATATAACGGAGCAAGTCAAATAGACGAAGGCACGAACCAACCTTTCCCCGCAAAAATAATAAAATTTTCTTTGGATGCAGGACTATATCATCATGACAAATACCGTTGCAACAACACAATCACTATGCACGAAACACATTGTCAGCTAAGAATACTTCGCTCTTACCCTTATCCTTGCATGGCACTAAGCATTGTCCTGAACCTTACATGAGGCTAAGCCCTGCCTCCCACTTGCATAAGGCTAAGCATTGCCTTCTCCTTGCACGAGATTAAGCATTGTCCCGAACTTTGCATGGGGCTAAGCCCTGCCTCTTTGCATAAGGATAAGCACTGACTTCTCTTTGCATGAGACTAAGCTATGTCTCAATCCTGCATGAGGCTATGCCCTGCCTCTCCCATTTGCATGAAACTAAGCCTTGTCTCGATCCTGCGTGAGGCTTAGACCTGCCTCCCATTAGCATAAGGCTAAGCATTGCCTTTTATTTGCATGGGACTAAGCCTTGTTCTTGCACGAGGCTAAGCCTTGCCTCTCCACTTCCATAAGGCTAAGCACTGCCTTCTATTTGCATGGGATAAGACATGTCCCGAATCTTGCATGATTCTAAGCACTGCCTCTTCACTTGCATAAGGCTAAGCATTGCCTTCTCTTTGCATGGGACTAAGCACTGTCCCGAATCTCGCACGAGACTAAGCATTGTCTCTCTTGCATTGTTCTATTCTCTAGGGCTAAGCTCTACCCTCAACTTCATACAAGACTAAGCCCTGTCTTATCACTTCTAGCATCATGTCTCTGCACCTCATGGGCTGAAATATAGCCAACTTATCCGAAGGCGTCATAGTCTGAAGGCACCATCCTCAAAGCCGGAAGACATCATGTTATGGCCTGAGGAGTTCTCAAACTTGCACATCATTATTCAAAGGCGTCATGGTTCGGAGGTACCATTTTCATGGCCCGAGAACATCATTTCATGGCATGCGAATCCCTTACCGCACAACTCATGGCCCGGGACATCATGGTCTAAGGACGTCATCCTCAACCGTCCAAAGACAATTATCATGGTCTGAAGGGAATTTGCATCATGTCTAATTTACGCAAAGTTATACGTATAGCTTGCAGTACATCTTTTGACTTGCAGGTGACCCAGTGAGTAATTGTTATCCCAACAGGAGCAATCCCGCTCGAGTTCCTTCAAATTATTTCGAAACCTAACCACTCACCACAACCATTTCATCTTATTCAAAACCTTGTATCCATCCTTATGATAAATTCATCGATATATTTCGCTGGTGGATCCAGAACTACATACGGACTGATTCATGTAAAATCAGGGATATGTAGGCAGCTCGGAAACCAGAGTGCGGCCTATATCTCTCAGATCACTCCATTCGGTCAAAAATTGGCCACCATATCTTTACCCGACAACTCTTTCATCCTTTTCGGGTAAAGAGGGGCAACTGTTGATATCCAATTTTTTCCTATATTATTTTCAAATGCATATATATTTTAAAAATAATGCATGAGCATCAATTAGTATTTTTTCATAATTTTCTGTAATTTTAAAGGATTTTAATTAATTTATTCTATTATTTTATTATCTAAATAATTACTAATTGCATCACAAATAATTTTATAATAATTTTACTGCTTAATTTTTATCATTTTATATGTATATTAAGCTTTAATTATCTATGCATAATTATATTTACATCTTTAGGTTATAATTGCAATGACTTTGCAATAATAGCCTATGTGTGCATAATTACTTTATTTTTACACGAAAAGACTTTTTATATTTTTGAAATATCCAAATAATTATTTTAAATCATTTTCATACACAAATAGCATTTTTTATCATTTATTAAATATTTTTAAATTTTATTTTATTAGATTATATAGGTATTTAAAAGATAGCCCCTTTTTAATTAATTTTCGGATTCCAGCCCAATAACCTACCCAACCCAATTAAACCAACCCAATGACCCATATCCATAACCCTCCCCAACCCAAATTTTATCCTGGTCGTTGATCTCAGAAGATCAACGGTCCAGGATCAACCTTCCTTTTTTAATTACACTAATCCTAAACCCTACCATCATTTCCCCCAACCTCCGCCTCTGAATCCTTTTATTCCCTCTCTTATCTCTCACCCCTTTCTAACCCTAGCCCGACGTCACTCATATTCCTTCGATTCATGGGGTTCTCTTGCGATTTCAGACCTTATCCGGCCTCATCTCTGTACTGGTGTTGTGATTCTCATGCTACTTGATGGATTCTCAAGAGATTTGAACCAGACTTGGTTCAAAATCTCTCTTTTCTCTACTAATAAGTCTATATTCACCCCTATGTCTGTGAGTACTACCACTTTCGTTTTTTCTAAGGTTTCAAATCTCTGGTTCAAACTAGATTTGATTCACTTCTGTTTATCTTCATAAACTTAGCTATTTTCCGCTTGAATCTTTTCAGATCTCTATAGATCTGAAGTATTTTTGTGTCCGTTTGGAATTTTTCCTCAAAGATTATTGGTTTTTCTCTTATTGTCAACCTATTTTTATTTTACCCTAAAATCTAGGGTTTCAGTTTTTAAGGGATTTCTGCAAAAAAAGTTTAAAACATTAAATGTTCAACTCTGGTTTTCTTCTTTACTTTTGGACTGATTTATTTTGCTTGGAGTTTCATCTCCATGCCTTTATGAATTAGGTTTTCAATTAATTCGACTATTTATTGCACTGTTCTTGCTTGTTTACCTCAGCTCTGTAAATTAGCATGTTAATTGATTTTATTGCTTAAATTAGGGTTTGAAATTGTGTTAATAGCGATATTTCCTTATCAGACTTTTACCTATTCTTTCCTTATGTGTGATTAGTAATTGGTGCTACTTTCCTTGATTCTATTACTGGCCTGATTTTTGTGCTTTGATTATTGGGGCTGATTTATAATTGATTTCTCGACTTATCGCTCACCTTATTTAGCCCTAATCTTGTTTGCTGATTTATTCCGTGAAAGATTCTCCTTAATTTAAGTAATACTTACGTGATTCTTTCCCATTAATTGGTTTGTGTTAACCCTAATTGATTGGTTAGTTGATTTTTCATACCTTATTTGTGTGCCATTGATTTTCCTACCTTATTTGGTTTTACTCTACTGTATGCTATAAAAATCCTTTCATTGTTCTGATTTGAAACACGCTTACACTCAGACACACCTACCAACATACGAAGAGACTTACACTGAGACTCTTACACTTACACGCACAACTTCTTTACTGAACAATTCTTACAATTCAAAATTCTCAAAGTTATTTGTTCTCTCATAAACTTGAGTTATTTCTATCACTCTGATTTGCTGCATTGTTTGGCCGGCTGGAAGCCAAGGCTAAACTCTCTGGATCCAAACTGCCATTACATTCCTGTTTACTTTCTTCCTAACTGGTATGTGTTAAATCCTGTTATCCTATTTTTTTCTATGTGCTTATGTGGTTATTTTATTTCAACCTTAGCATGCTTCTGTCTGATCTATGATTCCTGTTTACTTCTTTCTAAACTATTATGCTTTGGTTCCTGCTACCCTGTCCTTTTCTATGTGTTTGGTTAATTATTTCAAACTTCAACATGTTTATGCTTAATACATGCCTATATGATCCCTCTTAGTGATAATTCCTAAAATAAGTCATCTTCAATAATGTGAAACCCTGATTAGTCAATTGTATGTTCCATGTTCTGCAAACATGTAATATGGTGCCAATTCTGTCTATTAGTATCCTTTCTCTTTTGTGATTGCTTTAAATACTGGTACAGTATCTATGTCTGAACCAATACCAGTTTGTTTGAACCATTGCTAAATATTGACTCTGTTTGTGCTAGGTGAAGTTCTATTTGCAGTCCTGTAAATTGAATCTGTTTGCTCCTAAAAATAGAATTGTTTTTCTAAAACGGTTCCCCTATCCTTTATATGCTGTTTTCAAACTTCTACTCTTAGTTATCTAGGTTCCTACCACCCCCAGTGTGAGCACTGACTAGGGTTCTTGAGACTAATCCGAACTCTGACACATTGGGGATGGTCTTCCAATCTTTTACAAACTACTTCTCTAAGGTTCTGGTATGAGCATTGCCCGGGGTCCCTGAGGCCCTTGGGAACTTTGAAACACCAGAAGCCCAATTTTGTGTATCATGGATGGACCACCTGTATAATTCAGGCTTGTTTTGCTTGAAGGCCTGGTTTCCAGGTTAATATTGGGCCTATGAAGGCTCCGTATGGTATAATAAATTTTTCTGTGTAATTTATTCATTATTGAGATGTACAAATGTAATATTCTCTTTAATAAACAGATTTGGGTTATTAGTAAAAGCTGGGGGTATATATTTTTGTGAAAAAACTCGGTAGAAATCATGCCTATAGGTCTATTGTGTTGGTTCCTTATGTGCATGTTACTGTTCATTTAGAGATCCTGCCTATAGGATATTTTTCCAACTGTTTGTGACTCTCAATCTTCATATTTTTGGCATACTAGAGACACTGCCTATAATTCTTTTGTTAATTCTGCATTAGAATCCATGTTCATATGATCTACACATATTCCCAATCTCAGCGGCGTTAGTGATCATGTAAATAAGATCATATTTGTATGAATTAGTGAACTTTCCTGGTAACTTGTCTAAAATTCTGCCCACATGTGATTAATAGAATTCATGCCTATAGGGATTAAAAATCAGTTTCAACTTAGATATCATGCCTATAGGAGATGTAAAAATCAGTTTTCTTCAATTTAGATACCATGTCTATAGGAAATAAGCAAATCAGTTTCAACACTTAGAAATCATGCCTATAGGAGTTAATTAATTCTGCAAATTAGAAAGCATGCTTATAGGATCTAAAGAGATAAAATCTGTTTTCATGAGTTAAAATCAGTAACTCGCTCAGAAACCATGTTATAGGTCTACAATTAACAATTGTATATGCGATGCCCATAGGATTCTGCTCCGGTTATTACTTAGGAAAACTTGTAGGGTTATTAAGAATTCTGGGTCTAAAAACTGTGATCCCTTATTGCTTGAAATTTGCCCAGATTCAGAATTTAATCAAATCAGTAGGCAAGCCAGTAGGTCCTAATGCTCGTTTTAATAAGTTGGTTTCTTACATTCTGTTTATGCCCATCTAGATATCCTGCCTATATGATCCTAAATTAATGAAATTTGCCGATTGAACTGCGTGCATTTGTTTTTACTTGTGGAGCTTAACATGAGCCCTTATGTGCTCCTTACATGATAGTCCTATCTGAGTTTTGTTTGTCACCTAGATTTTTATCATTTTAAGCAATAGAGGTCAGTCTGGAACTACCTTAAATAGAGGTCCTAAACACCTCCAGGACCATAGGTAAGGAACGGGTAGTTCACGCATAACGCACGAGTTAAAAGCTACTAGAACACTTAAGTAACAACTGAAAGATAGTTATTGGGTAGTAAAGAAAATGATGACCCGTGCGCTAATACTATGTGTAGCACCCCAACTTGGGAAAAGTTACCAAGTATTGCATGGAAATGATCTGATAGGCTAAAAAACTTATGACCCTTTTTAATTCATGTTTTGAAATAATAGTTGTCTAAATTGCTTTATTTTTCTTTAAGACTAATTCGCTTAATTAAGTTCGGCCGGGACCTACCGTTGTGGACCTCGAGGGGTGCCTAACACCTTCCCCTCAAGGTAATTTTGAGCCCTTACCCGATCTCTGGTGATGTAAACTAGTTTCATGAGTTAGCTGCTCTAGGTTTCCTAACGCACCTTAGTCTGTTAGGTGGCGACTCTTCAAATCTCATACCCCATCCCAAAAGGAAGGGAGTTGTCTCAGAAGTGTCGAAATCCGATTTCGCGAGAAAAAGGGGGCATGACAAGTACCATTGACCCTTCACCAAATGATGGAGTTCCCAATAGTGGATAGTGTGAAAACAGTTTATGGGGAACATCACGCTGCGAAGGAAATGTTTGCAGTCGACAAGGTGACACCGATATTAGCACCGTCGGCCTCAGAAAAGTCGAGCATCAAAGATGAGCAAGCGGCCAAATAGCAATCACCGTCCCCAGCCTCGACCGAATCAGATAAAAAGGTAATCGAAGAAGAAGAAGAGGATTTTCTCACTCCTAGAACTTTCGTTGTTCCCGAAGAATCGGATGCAACCAAATCAACGGTCGAGGAGCTAGAACATGTGATACTTATCGAGTATCTAACCGAACGTAAGGTATACGTGGATTGCTTTGCATGGTCCCATTTTGACATGACAGGAATTCCACCCGAGATAACAACTCATCGGTTGAGCCTGGATCCCAAGTTCAGACCGATAAAGCAAAAGAGAAGGCCTCGATCCAAGGTGAAGCACGCCTTCATAAAGGAGGAGGTAACCAAACTTCATAAAATAGGGTCCATTCGGGAAGTAAAATATCCTGAGTGGTTAGCCAAAGTAGTCATAGTCCCCAAAAAAGGGAACAAACTTAGAATGTGTGTAGATTATAAGGACTTGAATAAAGCATGTCCGAAAGATTCTTTTCCTTTGCCTAACATCGATCGAATATTCGATGTCATGGCCGACCACGAGATACTTACTTTTCTCGACGCCTATTCTAGGTACAACCAAATCCAGATGGACCCAGAAGACAGGAAAAAACTTATTTTATCACTAAGGATGGAACTTACTGCTATAATGTAATGCCCTTCGGGCTAAAATGCGAGGGCTACATATCAACGCCTAGTTAACAAGATGTTCGAAAAACAGATAGGAAAATTAATGGAAGTTTACATTGACGCTATGTTAGTTAAGTCCCTGCGTAGAGGACCATTTGACTCATTTGCAGGAGACATTTGAAATCTTGAGGAAATACAACATGAAGCTTAACCCCAAAAAGTGTGCTTTAGGGGTTGGCTCGGGCAAATTCCTCAGCTTCATGGTGTCATATCGGGGACTCAAGATCAATCCTGATAAGATTAAGGCCATCGAGGACATCACCATCGTGGACAGCGTGAAAGTCTTTTAGAGACTAACCGGACGGATAGCTGCCTTAGGCCGGTTCATTTCGAGGTCATCAGATCAGAGCCACATGTTCTTTTCCTTACTCAAAAAGAAAAATGATTTTACATAGACCCCGGAATGTCAGAAAGCGTTGGAGGAATTGAAATGATACCTATCGAGCCCACCATTGCTTCATACCCCAAAAGCAGATAAAAAGCTATACCTATACCTGGCGGCGTCCCTGATAGCGGTAAGTGGAGTATTAGTTCGAGAAGAACAAGGTACACAGTGTCTAGTTATTACGTGAGCCGAACCTTAGGAGATGCCGAAACTAGGTATCCATACTTGGAAAAATTTGCCCTCGCATTGATAAGCGCATCTAGAAAACTAAAGCCGTATTTTCAGTGTCATCCTATATGTGTTATCACCACCTATCCCCTTCAAAATATACGGCACAAGACTGAGTTATTGGGCCGATTGGCCAAATTGGCAGTCGAACTTGGCGGGTACGATATTGAATATCAACCCCGAACGGTCATCAAGTCTCAAATATTAGCAGATTTTGTGGCAGACTTTTCACCAACCCCCGTACCCGAATTGGAAAAGGAACTTGTGCTAAAATCGGGTACCTCATCGGGGTTATGGAACCTATTCACGGACGGAGCCTCGAACGTGAAAGGGTCCGGGCTTGGTATTGTTTTGAAACCTCCCACGGGCAACGTTATTAGACAATCAATTAAGACTGTCAAACGGACTAACAACGAGGCCGAGTATGAGGCTATGATTGCAGGTCTTAAACTAGCTAAGAGCTTGGGAGTGGAAGTCATCGAAGCTAAATGTGACTCCCTACGGTAGTTAACCAGGTGAACAGACCCTTCGAAGTTCTAGAGGACATGATGTAGAGGTACTTAGAAAAATTACAGGTCACCTTACACTGCTTCAAAGAATGGACACTACAACATATACCTCGAGAACAAAATACTGAGGCCGATGCACTTGCCAACTTAGGATCGTTGGTCCACGAAGACGAAATTAGCTCGGGGACTGTTGTTCAACTCTCATGGTCTGTAATCGAGGAAGGGCACGCCGAGATTAATTCCACAAGCTTAACTAGGGACTGGAGAAACAAATACATCGAATATTTGAAGTACGGGAGGTTGCCATCAGATCCCAAGGATTCAAGAACCTTACAGACCAAAGTCGCTCGATTCACATTAGACGAAGACGGAACAGAATATAGGAGAATATTCGATGGTCCACTGGCAGTATGTTTAGGGCTAGGAGATACTGACTATGTTTTGCGAGAAATCCACGAAGGCACTTGTGGAAACCATTCTGGCGCCAAGTCACTAGTTCGAAAGGTCATCAGAGAAGGATACTATTGGGACAACATGGAGAAAGATTCTAAGGAGTTCGTTCGAAGATGCGACAAATGTCAAAGGTTTGCACCAATGATTCACCAGCCCGATGAACAACTTCACTCGGTCTTATCCCCATGGCCATTCATGAAATCTGGAATGGACATCGTCAGTCCTCTGCCATCGGCCCCAGGTAGCTAAATTCATATTGTTTATGAATGACTATTTCTCTAAATGGGTTGAAGCATAGGCCTTCGAAAAAGTTAGAGAAAAGGAAGTGATCGACTTCATATGGGATCACATTGCATGTCGATTTGGGATGCCTGCGAAAATAGTGTGTGATAATGGCAAACAATTCATCGACAGTAAAGTAACAAAATTCCTCGAGGATCACAAAATAAAAAGGATAATATCGATGCTATACCACCCTAGTGGAAACAGATATGCCGAATCAAAGAATAAAACTATCATCCAAAACTTGAATAAAAGGCTAAACGAATCCAAGGGAAAGTGGAGAGAAAAATTGCCCGAGGTTCTATGGGAGTATCAGACGACATTGAAGTCCAGTACCGGATCAACCCCGTTTTCTTTAGTATATGGCTCCGAAGCCTTAATACCTGTCGAAGTCGGGGAGCTCAGCGCCAGGTTTCAACATGCAACGGAAGAATCCAACCATGAGGCAATGAATACCAGCCTCAAATTGTTAGATGAAAGATAAGAAGCGACGCTCGTTTGAATGGCCGCACAAAAGCAACAAATCAAAAGGTATTGCAACAGAAGAACCAATCTTTGACACTTCAAAGTCGGGGACCTGGTCTTAAGTATAATCACCATCAATACTCGAGACCCGAATGAGGGAAACTCGGTCCCAACTAGGAAGGACCCTATCAAATCCTCGACATAGTCGGGAAAGGATCTTACAAGCTTGGAACAATGGACGGCGAGCCATTGTCGAATAACTGGTAAATATCACTCCTCAAGTGATACTATTGCTAAGGTATGGTTTTCTCCTTTTTTACTTAAAAATTTGAAACTAACTTATTGCAGGTATCCGGTCCAAGAAATCGAGGCCTCAGGTTTTAAAGTACGCGTTGCACCCTTTTTCCCTTAGACCGATTTTTATCCCAAATGGTTTTTTCCTGCAAGGTTTTTAACGAGGCAACAACTATGTGCTACCTGAGGATAATTCAACGGTATCTAAGGCTTCTTCGCAATCAACCTCGAACACTAGGGGGCATCACCCTCAGATGTTATGTAAATGGGTTTCGATAGGAAGAATTTTGTAATGGGCCAAACGGTCGAATGAACTGTGTCCATATAGATTAGTCAAGTCCTGAAAACAAAACATGTACGCATGTATGAATAATAAAAAGAAGCACTCGCTTGTCTCAAACATCTCGCGTTTGAAGTAGAATTTCAATTATACGAGTCATGTACTTACGATTCTGATATATTATGCAAGACTAAAACTTGTGAAAAATGGCTCAAGGGCCAAGTACAAGTATACCTCGAACATTCGGGGATTACCTACTCGAGCTATCTAAGTTCGAAAATGAAAGACCTCAAAAGAGGCACTCCTCGATATATAGGCCAAGGCCATCACACTCGGGGACTAACATTTCAAACAAGTTTGAAATGTTATCGGGGAACAAGTCCAAGAGACATAACCGAAGGCCACAGCCATATTAAAGCCAACGGTCATATAAAAAGGCTACGGCCTAAATAATGCGGCTCCGAGACGTCCGACTTCTTCCATAAACTAAAGACCTTCAAATACTTTGAAAAAACAATTAAATAAGGCTACCCTCGGCAAAGCAAACAAAAAAGGGCTTCGATAAAATTAGCCCTTCAATAATTTAAAGGCTTCGATAATATCAGTCTTCGAAAAAGCCTCAAAAGGTATTAAATTATCTTAACATAAACGAGTTAAGAAAAAATTGGGTTCCTATCGTTGAACCCTCGAAAAACCCAACGGGTACAAAAAACACATGCTAAGGCATAAAGAAATTTTCACTAAGTATTTTAGCCAAAATTGGGAAAAATTATAGCCGTTTTTAGAGGCCGAACTGGACCAACTTAAAGAGCCTAAGGGCCGATCTAATAAGCATAAGGGCCGATACAATTAGAGTTCGAGACCTCGCTCTCACTCAATTCGAGCCCAAGGGTTCAGTTATTACGAGCTCATACAAATGTTAACTACAGCTCGAAGGTTCACATAAAAGATATAGCGGTGAGCTCAAGATACCTAACAACCATATTTTGAGAACCTAAGGGTTCACTTTATCCTAAAACTCAAGATTCATTCGGACTTGACTATTAATGATAATTCATCGGTCAATTAGATTAAGCTACCCCTGAGATAAGGTCTCGAATGAGTTCCAAACTCGGGACTTGCCCTCGTAAAGACAAAAACCTAAGGGTTTACTTCGATCACATCAATAAAAAATTTATTGACAAAGGCAAATGAACATACAAAGGCATCAAAGGGATATTCTTCATTATATCAAAAAATATATGTACAAAGGGCCAGTCAGGGCCTTACAAAATAAAATAGAAAAATAAGTTACAATCTAATTATGATCGGGGCTAGTCCCCTCAATACCGGCCTCCTCCCGAGCAGCTTCTCCGGGGGCATCTTCTTCAGCAACCTCACCTCCGTCTTCTCCACTTCCGGACCCACCATCATCATCATCATCGGAAGGGACAAGCTGCCTGGCTTCGGCCACGAGCTCTTTTTCCCGAGAAATCTCTTCGGAGAGGTCAAAACCTCGAGCATGAATTTCCTCGAGGGTTTCCTTCCGGAATTGGCACTTCACCAAGTCACTGCGGCATTGCTCCCGATTGGAAGCCTCCATTAGCTAGGTTTGAACAGCTATGGCGTCAGCCCGATACATTGTTATGGATTTGTCTGCCTTGGCCTTAGTCTTTTCGATCTCATCCTTGGCCTCGCTGAGCCCGACTTCGATCTCTTCAACCCTTTTGGCGTGAGCAGAACCTTTTTCTCTAAGGTCTTGGAGTTGGTCCTCCGCTGAAGATAACTTGTCCAAAGCTGCTTCCTTTTCAACAACAAGGCGGTCCATCCTAGCTTTCCATCGATCGTAGTTGGTATTAACCTGGTCGACCTCCGCCTGAAGAAGATCGATCTTCTCCACCTTCTACTGCAGATGAGACATCGAAGTGTTAGCTTCCACAGTGGAGTCGATTCCTTACCGAATCACAAGGGCGGTTACCTGCTTGTCCAACTTAGCCTCGTCTTCATGAGCCTTGGCCAGGTCCACTTGAAGGTCCTTTATGACCTCGTCCTTTTGTCCACAAAGAATCTTCAGAGCAGTCCTCTCTTATGAGACCCTTCGTAGATCGGCTTCGCACTGACTAAGGTCAGATAGGAATTTGGCAGAAGCCTATACGGGGAAGAAGAACACAAGTTAGAAAGAATAACGTTGGAAAAAAGGATGAAGAGGAATAACCAAAAAACAACAAGCACTTACCTTCAAAAAAAGACGGTGAGCTTCCACCATGAGGATCGAAGCATCAGTAATATCGGAGGCATCATCGACCCCCACGAAGCAATCCCTAAAAGGATCGCCAGCATTAGAGCCTCCCCCAATCTCGGGGGTCTTCAGCCTTTGGGCATTCCTTATTTCCTCTTCAGATAAGACCGACATTGAAGGCATTTGACCTATTGTCATGGCCCCGAGCGAATCGCTCGGAGCGCTCTGTCCGATCCTCCTGGTTTCAGAATCGGCCCCGCCCGGTGTAGAAGTTGATGATCGAGACACCGTCTCGACCTCAGGATACTTGGGGTTCTCCCCCGAACTTTTCTTCGAATCCTCCTCAATGTGAGACTCGGTTGTAACAGGTGGCAGCTCGGAATGCGGAGCAACCTCGGTAGCCTTTCTGGCGCGAGCTATCAACGTCGAGGTGCCTTCTCCTTCTTCCTCCTCATCCTGGTCCCTGAACATTTAGACCGCACCAACCGAGAGTCCGACTGTTTTTCTCCTCACCCTTCGAGGTTTGGGTTTGGAGACCTTTGGATTGAGAGGGATTTTTCCTTTTCTTGTCCTTTTCCGGCCTCGAAACAAGGGACATAGCTTCGCCACCTTCGCTCGAAGGCCTCATAATGGCATCTTTGGTCAAGCCTGCATAAACAGAAGGTTAGTAATGGAGAAAACGGGAAATTACTTCGGAATACGAAAGAAGAGACCTTACCGTGGCTCTTGGCCTCCCACTTTCCTATAGCCAAATCTCTCCACACTCGTTCAGCACGAGTCGAAGTGGAGGCAAGCTTGTGAATCCAGTCTTCGAAATTGGGCACTGCCTCGGGCATCCAAGGATCAACTGCGTTATTAGAGGGAAATGTTAGACAAGTTCGAAAAATAAACAGGACCAAAAGAACAAAAAGTCACTTACGTTTGGCTTTCCACTCCTAGGGAAGCAACATATTTTCTTTTGGTATTATATCACAGGTCCTCACCCATATGAATCGACTCATCCAACCTCGATCTTTATCCTCGGAGATATTCAAGAATAGGGCTTTGTTTGCTCGGCAATTGAGTATAATTAGCCCCCGATAGATTCGAGGCATGTACAACCGAATAAGGTGGTCCAGTGTGAATTCCAACCCCCCGACCTCGTTAAAGTGGAAGCGCAACATGATCACTATGCTCTAAAGTGAGGGGTGGAGCTGACCGAGGGTAACCTCGTACATCTTGCAGAAGTCGACGGGACCCAATGTGAAGGGGTAAGTGTAAAAACTCAAGAACCCCTTCACTTGTATGGTGATGCTCTCTTCGGGTGTAGGAATTTGCACCACCACCTTTGGACCCCATCTACTGTCTTTCTTCATACCATCGACATGGCCCTCGGTAATCGAACACATGTACACCGACACATGTTCGCATCGGCCCGACAACGATGAGGGGTTATCAACTTTAAAATCAGTTCTAAGGACATAGGGGCCATGTACGCATTCATGGACGACCGGTTCTACCTGTATTTTATCGTCGGTCGGCCGGGAGGAAGAAGATGGAGCTTTCTCCTTTTATGGTACTATTTAGAGGTCTTCGCCATTTACATATGAGTGGGGAGTAAAAAGAAGGTTTAGAACTGGCGGCTCCGATGGAAACAACGGTGGTTAAATAAGCGACGATGATAGGAAAGCAAGGAGAATTGGGAACTCAAGAGTTTAAGATCAAAGCAAATTAAAGTTTAAATCTACTAAAGATATGGTATTTATAGGTTTAAAACGACAGTTCGGTGCCAGTAGTGTCCGACTGACGATTGACATGCATTGATGGTTTCTTAAGAACCGAACCGATGGGGCGTTTCAGTCACATCCATCGCTTACATCATACCGTATACAGATAGTCCCCGCGTTTCTTATCATTTCATTCCAAGAAACGCGGGGACTATCTGTATACAGTAAAAATCGAGGATACCCGATTTTACGGGCTCGAGGGTATGCGTCGAGAGTGAGCCAATATCGAAGCAAGTTCGGGCTCGAAGGACATGAAGACTGAGGGATCGAGGTCAGGCTAAATCGACATTGGAGTAACAGAATCACGAGATATCACAATCGACCACCAATATCGGCGAGAATCTCGGAACTGGCAGAACCATTAACGGTTATTGATATCAATCATGTATTTACTTCCGAAATTAGAGTCATACCTTATTTAAGATTCCTCTACTATATAAAGAGAAACCCTGTTCACTTGTACGGATTATTATCATCATACACGAGTCATCACTTATGCTACTACTGAGAAATACAAACACTCTGCTCTTTTACTTACTCTTAATTCTTTGATGTTCTTACTGTCCATTCTGTTCATATTGTTCGTGTTACTCTTGTTCTTATTGTTATTGGAACTTGATCTTGAGCCTAATCCAGATCGGGTCGATAACTTGCAATTATACCAGTTTGATCCATTTTAATCATTTAATTCCTTTCTTTATTTAGTTATTTATCAATTGATATTGAATTATATCACATATTCTTATAAATGCATTACAAGTTTAATTGTTACTCGTATTTCGAAGTAAAGATGATAATATTTTGTTGAAAAAGTTAGATTCCTCTTTATACCAGAAAGCGTTGTATATGTTCTGATTGCCGGCATAGTCGAGAGGAGCTAAAAAATTCGATCACGTCATAAAATGCCTTATTTAAAAAAAATCTTTTCCTTTCCTTTCATATGTATCAATTTAGGGGATGTATTTCTTAGTTTGTCCTTAAAAATGATATTTTTTATATTTAAAAATAATCTAATTTTAAACACTTTATTTTACTTTTAATAAGATGATTTATACTAAAAACATGTACATATAGATCAACCCACTGTGTTTTGTGTGACTGGGATTATATTTCTTGCTTGTTAATTGATGAAATTAGTCATAGTTACAAACAAAATGATTTATACCACTTTATTAGTGGAAAATAAACCTGGTACGTGGACTAATACTACAATGACAGGTGTCATGGGAGTTAGACCGATAAAGAAGAATGGCGTGTACAGAAGCAACTCCTATGGGATCACTTATGCAGATACCATACCTATTAGTTTCGAGGCTGAATATAAAAAAATAGTTTCGGGGGTTGATAATTTATGTCATTAATAGCACATATATGGAAAGGTTATTAATGGTGACGAATATAGAAAGAAACTGTCAAATCCCTGATTACACGCAATTTGTTATTATTGCCTCAATCGTTACGAATCACTCACGTAACGAGCAATTAATGTAATAAATGACAATAACGGGCATGAGCTAAATAAACCAAATAGTTACAAGAAATAGTATTATTTAAACCCCCTTTCCATATCTTGTATCTGATCGAAAATTCTAATAACTTATATTGTCAATTACAAATATTCTCTTATTAATCACTATTATTGGAAGAGTTATACTTTCCCACTGGAGTACAACGACAATCATCAATAACAATTCTATTTCCTTATTCTTTTCAGTTTAATTCTTTGTTATTATTGTTTTTTCTCCGCATCATTAAGTAAATTGGTTGTTGGAAATTCGAATTATTTTATAATAATCACTTTGACTTCAAATACTATTTTGGATTAAACACCCACCTAAATATTTATTGTTTGATGTAGATTATAAGTTTTAAAAGTTTTTTCATTTCTTAAAACGATGAGGGAATAGTTGATTAGATTTGACACTCCTCGAAGAGTCGAAGTGTTCAATAGCTTAATACGTAGTTAAGACCTTTTAAAAAAAATTGACAAAGATCAAAAGCGTTTACTTTTGATAAATTTAGAGGACCAAAACTGGTCATGAGTATATTTAAGGGACCATTTACAATCTATCCAAACCTATGGGACCATTTTTGCCATTTTCCTTTAATTGCTTTCCATCGTCTCAGCTGGCTGCTTGCTTTGAGGTTTCGGTTGCCTCAAGTGTTTCTCGGCGCCGTAGGTTCTATTCGTGAATATTTGACAGAATAGTGGTTGTTACATCAGTGAATCAATTGTAAAATGTCATCGTTCAAGAATGCTATTCCTAGACGAGCTCATAAGGAGCGAGCTCAGCCGTAAGTGATATTTACTTACATAAACTAATTATGTGTTCTGAGTTGCTTTAGTTTAATCTGTTTCTTGAATTTGTTGTCTATTATATCAGACAAGCTAGGAAAAAATTTGGGTTGCTCGAGAAACACAAAGATTATGTGGTGCGGGCGACATAATTCCACAAAAAGGAGCAAACTTTACGGGTAACTTTCTTTTTTTGTTTTATTCTACTAGGAATTGAAAGGGTTAGAAGTTAGAAGATAGGATTAGATACGAAATTAGTTGAATTAGACTTGGCCGTCCATGAAAAATCGAAGTAGTTTGTAGCTTAATACGTGATTGAGACATGAATATGTTAGGGTTGTGTAATATTTGCTGCAAGAATGTCAGCTTGCGGCAATGGAGTTTTATAGTTTATTTGTATTAAAAGATCAGGATTACAGCGGAGGAAAACGACTCTTAGTCATTTCTTTCCCTAAGCCTTGGGGGCAGAGTTATGCCGTACCTGGTGGGAGGTAGCAATGTACTCGGTGAAATAGTCGGTGTACGGCAAGTGGGCAGGGGCGTCACTGGTATTATAAAAAGGGATCAGAATTCAGAACCATTGATTATGTTTTGCAATTAGTCAATTTGAAGGGATCCTTGAATGTTCTTTATTTTTCTTCGGGGGTGGTACCGCATCTCAGTCTACACTGATATTTTACATTTTATATGATCAGATATGTGAATTATATTTATTATTTGCTTTACAGAAATTCAAAGAAAAAGCAGCATTTCGGAATCCAGATGAGTTCTACTTCAAGATGGTTAAAACAAAAACTGTGGATGGAGTTCATAGATTGGAGTAAGATATGAATATTCATATATGTTGGGTTGAGCTAATTTCTTCCTCATTCGTGATTGACCTGACTTGTTGCATACTGTTTCGATTTTTACAGGAGTCAAGTGAATAAATACACTCCAGAGGAACTCATGTTAATGAAGACTCAGGATATAGGCTATATTTTACAGAAAGTTCAGACTGAGAAAAAAGGTATAGATTTGCACAATGTGGTTCATGTTTTAATCTCTCTCTCTCTCTCTCTCTCTCTTGAGCCAAACGATTGAGAAAGCTCTTATGCTTCCTTCATGTCAATAACTTTTATTGTGTGCAGAAAATTGAGAAGTTAACTGCCACACTGCACTCTCTTGATAATCAGCCATCAAATAGACGTGTCTACTATGCCGAAGATAGGTTAGAAATAAGACGCCTTGAATTCTTATCCCTCTTTAGACTTTCCGTCGAATACATTGAAATAACTTAGCTTTACATTCTTGTTTTGATTTGCCTATGCACTCAAAACACAATCTATGTTGCACGGACTCTTCATTTTGGCCACTGCATCCGTGTCGATACGACACTAGTTCTGGTAAGGGTGTGGGATTCGTACCAGATGTAGTCAATCGAGATCAGGTACTTTGACCATAATCCATGGACAAATTTGAGGAAAAATGAAAAATGAAAGATTGAATTTTAGTTGTTGTCTGCTAGTGCCGACAACTTAAGAAATTCTCAAAATGAAAGATTGAATTATCGGTTGCACTCCAGAACCTATAAGTTTTTCTTAAAATATTTCTCATAATTTAGGATATTTTTGTAGATTTATTTTTAAAACTTTGAATTATTTTTAGCCGAATCCCTGCACCTATATCCGTACTTGAATCTATACCTCCAAATCTTAAAATTTGGATTATAAAGGATCCAACCTCTAGATCCGCACCCAGATCGGATACCTGCATCCTAGTCCGAGCAACATAGAACACAATCACGTTTGAAGATATCTACTTGATTGTCATTGACCTGACCAATTGCGTTCAATATTTAACTTTCTTTTCATGATTGAACCTCATTATTCAGAAAATAGTTGACTTTTACCATATGACTAAATGACTCATTTGGAGTTATCTACTTAATGACCTGACAAACTGCATTCAGTGTTTAGCTTTCTTCCTGAGGTGAAACCTCATCACTTGACTTGATCTATGTTGACTTGTTCCATATGACAATTGAGCCATGTCTATGGAGGACTAACGATTCCCTCCTCTTTTATTAGGTGTTATCTCTAATGGATGTATAAGCTTTATTCACAAATAATCTCCTCTCCTTCTGGTTTCATTTGTCCTAATTATACACAACCATAGCAGGCATCTTTCTAAATAAATTTACTAGCACTCACGGATGAACTACTCAAGAGCCTGAACTAATGTTGTATCGTTGAAACTAACTCAACTTGGGATTTTTGAAAAATAATAAAAAGCAAAAATAATAATAAAAGAATTACTCAATAGTTGAAACTGTTAGAGGATCTCAGTGTCAAGCTTGAATCATGCAGTGGGGTTTCAGCCTCTCAGGACCTGTATTTTCCACTATCTTTACCTTTTTTCCTGTTTTTAAGTTAGTTTATTAGCCTCATAGAGTCAAAGCATACCATTTTCTTTTAACTTTTATCAATTTTTGGGCTTCTCTTCTTAATGCCCCACATTTTTTGAGAAGAGGATCACGTGGTACCATATAAGGAACTGCCAAGAGCTTTATTAGAATCTGTTACTATCGTTTTGGACAGCTAGAAAAGTGTTTGTTTTGATCTATCATACGTTTTAGTTCTTCCATTGGCATACAGTTGCTATGTATCTTTTAATTCCTTGGATTATGACCACGAATTCTTATGAGAGTTGCATATTTTGTAGCATTTCTTTTCTTTTTCCCTCCCTCTGCCTCAATGTATATATCACTTTAAATTTGCCGCTTCTGTTAAAAGATCTTCTTTGTGCTGCAGTATCCATCAAATTCTTTACTTTCTTTGTTTTGCTTATTTACAGGGAGGAGGCAGAAGAGCTAGCGTCTAAAGCATCAGAACATAGTAAATTGGCTGCTTCTGAGAACTTGACAAGTAGTATTAGAAGGTACTATAAGTTTATTCCATTTATATTGGTGCAGATTAATATATCATGTTTTGAACTCTTTAATAATCAAAAAACAGTTATGTTTGAACTTGTATAAGGTTTAACCTTTTAGTATTTGTTTATCAACCATTTTCGGATGTAGGAACTTACTAGTTTAGTGATGTCTAGAAGAATACGTCAATTGCAATCCAAACTTATATTATCTTCTTATCCCTTATAGTTGATAAATTTTTTGAAAAGGTTCAGTCCTTTTTATACCAGAAAACATTCTTCTACCTTTTATTATTTTAGGCTCACTGGTCGAGAGGAGCTAAAAAATTCAACCACATCATAAAATGTCTTGTTTTTTCTGTTAAAATTGGACGAGGTTTATTTTTAAAGCTGAGGGTAGTTTGTTTCTTACATTCGATTCAACCCAATCGAGCACTTTGTAACTGCAGAGAGGAAGGAACGCAATTGAAAGAGACAAGTATCCGTTGGGGATATGCCTGGAAAGAACTTTAATATGTTTAGTTTACTTGAACAAGTGTTGGTCTTGCTTCTGTAAATTGTTCTTGGAAATCAATTGTTACAAGTTCTTAATCACTAATGCCTTCAACACTCTGCATAGAGTGCGACATTAAATTTGATAAAAGAGTTGCATTAATCCTTTAAATTTTAGTATTTCTTAAAGCTGGGATAAGGGTAGATTCTTGCACTTTCTTGAATGTGTACACATTCCCGTCAGTATCAGAGAAAAATTTGTGAAGTTGTTCATTGTTGGAATCTCCTGCGCAGGAAGACAGCTGCCTCCTATAGAGAGTTGGAAACAAGAAAGGGCAGAGTGAGAGACTTAGAGAAACTGTACATGGATATGGCCATTCAGAAAGAATTACAGGTGTTTATACATTTCAGGTTTTATGTTCGTCATATTCAATATATTGAACTGTGACTTCAGAATAACTCTTTTCTTGTTACTAGAAATCTGGAAGGAAACGCAAGCTTCGTGAAGAGGAGCTTGTGAACCCAACAACCAAACCTGTCTACAAAGGGAGACAAGAACGAAAGCGATGAGAATTTCGATGTTATAATACAAGTACGAGGAAGTGTTTTGGATGGTCATATCAAGAATTCAGGTGAAAGTCAGTAAAACAGCTGCCTACTTGGCTTCATTGGGTATTGAAGTTCTACAATTTTCTGGTTGCTACTGTCTGGGTGAAATCTGTAGATGGAACTCATGCATTACTTCGTGGAACAGAAGTGGATGGTTGTATATCGTATCGTTGAAACATCTCAAACATTTAAATATTAATATTAATCTTAGTTCCAGTGGTGCTTAAGAGGCTTTGGCTTTGTGTAAAATGGCAATTGAATGTGAGATGATAGCTTCTTCACAATTACAAGATTTGCTTCTAGCAACTGGTGTGCCTTATCAGACCAGCCTCCCCACGGATGAACCTTATCGCGCACCTCCTATCCTAACACCCTAATGCTCGACCTCCACACCTTGCTATCAAGGGTCATGTCCTCGGGAATTTGAAGTCACGCTATGTCCCGCCTGATCACTTCTCCCCAATACTTTTTAGGCCGCCCTCTCCTTCTTCTCGAACCCGCCAAGGCCAACCGCTCACGCCTCCTGACCGGGGCATCTGGGCTTCTCCTTCGCACGTGCCCGAACCATCTAAGCCTCGCTTCTCGCATCTTGTCATCCATAGGGGCCACACCCACCTTCTCCTAAATATCTTCATTCTTAATCTTATCCATCCTAGTGTACCCGCACATCCGCCTCAGCATCCTCATCTCTGCTACTTTCATCTTCTGGATATGTGAGTTCTTAACTGGCCAACACTCTGCCCATACAACATGGTCGGTCTGACCACCGCTCTATAAAACTTACCTTTGAGAATAGGTGGCACTTTCTTGTCACACAGGACTCCAGATGCTAACCTCCATTTCATCCTCCCCGTCCCTTATAATGTGTGTGACATCCTCGTCAATCTCCCCACCCCCTGAATAACCGACCCAAGGTAATTGAAACTGCCTCTCCTGGGAATGACATGTGATCCAATGCCGAATTTGCACTCCAGGTATTCTGTCTTAGTCTTGCTCAACCTAAAACCCCTAGACTCAAGGGCCTGTCTCCAAACCTCCAGCCTCTCGTTAATGCCGCGTCGCGTCTCATCAATTTCTCCTACTAAGCTCAGTTTTCTAAATTCCGTTTTCTGATCCGGCAGTTCCGAATACTTTGAGGCGGATAACATTTGAACAGCAGTGAAACAACAAAATGCTTTGTTGAAACAAGCTATTGCCAAAATGATTGTGGTTTTGTTTGAGAAACAACACACAAAGAGAAGCGATTTTTTTTGTTGATAATGTAGTTTGTAATATAGATATTCATCATGATTTTCCTACAGAAGACAAGAAACTTTATAAGATGACACAATGTCACGACCCAACAAGCCAAAGACACTAATGTAGTTTATTTGTTCCTCAAGTCACTAGCAACATACAGTATATCCTTAGATGGCAAATTTCAATGACAATACATTTCTGTGACCATAAATTTCTTCAATTCAAAACCTGAAACTTCAGGATGTTCAAATACCAATTCAGTGTGAGAACAGGAATCTCATATTATTTCAGTAATTTAGCTGCAACATGCTCCGCAATAGCCATACTGGAAGTTAGGCCTGGTGATTCAATCCCAAACAAGTTAACTAAACCAGATATACCATGAATGTCCTCTCCCTGCAAAATGTGTGTTTTAGAGACTGTCAAAATTAGCAGATGGAATAAAATTGAAATCCAATAAAAAACATGAAACATGAAAGGTAACCAAAATATCAATGCTTCATGTGTTCCGACAATTCTTGTCTGATAAGCATGGGAAGAAAACCCAACCAGGGTATTTTCAATAACTTGGTCATGCAGAAAAAATGCATACCATTAATTTTCTAGGGATTCGTTAAAATTTCGTCAGTTGGAGCAGATGTGCTTAATTTTGTCAAACTTAAAGAACTCTACGTGATCGGAGTATATAATAGGGATGAAAATATATCTGCTCCTAAACTTCGGGGAGCATTTGGATTAAAATCCCAGAATAAGTACGATATTACCTGAACTACAAAATCTGTAGGCCCCTCTTCTGGACCAGAAAGCTTTGGTCTGATGCCTGCATAACCTGGCTCCAAAGATCCATCCTTCAGACCAGGGTAGTATTTTCTTATTGCGGGGTAGAATTGCTTTGCACGGTCTTCACGCACAGAATAATCAAACCTAGAATATCATAAGCATATATCATAAAGGAGAATTGTCTTCTAATGCAAGAAGACTAACCATTTCCAGCATTAAACAGATATTTTGACAGTTCTGCAATTCTATTTCCTTATTATGCGTAAAGAACGTAACTAGGTTGAAATACTCAAAAGGTGAAGTGCGAACAAAAATATTTACATTATCTGTCCAAACATTCACCTTAGCTTCATATAAAATTATTCGTCCGCAAATTCATCATTGCTGCGCATAGACAATTACAAGTTCTTGAAACGGTGAGCTTTTGACTTAATTTTTTTACCATTTTTTTCCAACAACTTGTTGCATTTCACAATATAAGGAGTCCGCAAACTTTTGAGCATCAGGCAGCACAAACAAAGATGAACTGTCAATTCTATAGCTTGAAGACCACCATCCAGAGATAATAACAAAGACATAACAAAACTTCCTACAGTTAATTACAACTCTTGCCTCCTGAACCATATCTGAATTCTTGCTGAATAAAGCTATCAAGGAACAGTTTAAAGAAGCTTGAAAACTTCTAAAATGTTAAACCCCCAAGTCTCCTAACTGAAAAATACAATCTCTGAGACAAATCTTGATGCAATCTAAATAGATTTGTACTATCAGAAAGAACAAGCTAAAACTAAAACTAGTTTATCATTCAGGTTACTTCTGAGACTCTTCTGAACATGAAGAACAAATTTGGGTATAATGGGAAAGTAGAAAACTTTTAAGGGTCTAAACATAGAAAGGTGCAACGTATGTTAAAACAACTGATAATAGAATTAGCTACTTTAGAAACCATCATAGTCAAATTTATCCACATAAAACTGTCTAAAAAGAACTGATATAAGTTATTATTCTGTGTGTTCAATGAGGACTTACATGTTGAGGAAGCTCGGAATATCATGAATTCCTTCTATCCATTCAACATCAGGACCAAATTTGACTTGGCCATTCAAATCCAAGGTCACATGCACTCCAAGGCCACCAACCTCAGGTATAGGATAAATCAAGTGCTTGAAAGGGGATTTAGTGTTTGACAGGGTGAAGTAGCAACCACGAGCATAGTGAGAAGCAGGAATAATACCATTAGGTAGGCCTTCCATTCGTTTTGCAATGGCTGGAGCGCTTAAGCCTGCAGAATTTACTACAAGCTTGGGAACAAGAATTAGTTCAGAGTCCAATTCGGACCTCCCATTCCAGTTTGCAATAGCATTGCTCCCAGAAACATGAATTTGAATTTGATTTCCTTCAATATGACCACCAATAACCGCAGTATTGTAGGAGAAAGTTGTGCCGTGACTTTCAGCTTCGCCCTAAACCCACGGTATGGTCATAGTCCTGTCAATATCATATCAATGGTTCTAAAAGGTAAACAAATAATGATCTCCTCTAAGTAATGAGAAAATTTCACGTCCTAAGTTCTAAAGGATTAGCTCTTCGAATGTAGATTAGCTAGCAACAATATGACAGTATAAAGGAAACTGAATGGTGAGAAGCAATACCACCAATGATAGCATCAATGAATGGCTATCAACTATTCCCGAGGAAGGTGACCATAAAGCTTTAAGACATTGCAATTCAGGCTCCAGTGTCATAGCTTCATAACTGTCCATCATCCTCAGACCCTCAACCCCATTTTGAATTCCTCGAGTCATGAGAGCACTCAACTTTGGAATCTCTGATAAACCATTAGCAACTATAAGCTTTCCTATCTGCTTGTGTAAAACTTCATGATCTTTGCAATACTTGTAGAGCAATTCTTTCCCTCTAACACAGAAAAATGCCTGCGATACAGTTTCAAAGTTGAAGCTCAGGCGTGGGAGCTCCACGCAGTAGAGCTGATTATGATAGTGTTATGAAATTTACAGAACTATTATATTCCACATTCCAATAATGGCGCTCACTCCTTTACAACTTCAAAACAAGAGATCGGTACGAGTAAGATAAGAGTTTGCATTGAACTGAGAAAAGATAAAAAACACTATTGTCAAGCCAACTAGCACTAATTCGCATGGTATTGTACATCTAAATATCCATACAGCATATGCGCAAATATGAGTATTGTACATCGAGGATTCAAAATAATTTTCAGGGTTAGCTCGAAATATAGCACTCAATTTGCAGTCATGATAATCAACTATCAGATCAAGCCTGAACTCAAATTGAATTTCAGACACCAGATAAATGTACTATAATCAAGTTAAGACAACTAGTTGCTCCATGCGGCATCTTGTATTGCCAGTTGTAGATGTAAAAGAGGAGGAGCAATGCATAACCAGTCAGTTGGCCACACAACTTTTACCACCAAAGCTTAACAGATGCCACTAATTTATCCTCTTCCAAATAACTAGGAATACTCATTTGACTGATTAGATTTATCAAAGTTCAACTTTCTGTTCATGTTTAATGAACAATGTTTAGCAGTTAGATTGCAGCAGAAGAGAAAAGACCTAAATGTAGAAGAATCAAATTCAAACTTCCAGTTCATGCTTAATTGGGAATTTTTAGACACAAGATTACATAACAAGAATACAAGAAACTGGATTAACAGTATTAAAATTCAAACTTTCAGCTTAACTGGCAATGTGTAGAGAAAAGATTAAAATACAAGGAAAAAAAAGAGGGGGGAAGGATTCATAAGCAGAATCAAAATTCAAACTTCAAATTCATGCTTAATTGGGAGTGTTTAACAACAAGATTAAAGTATAAGAAAAACAAAAAACTCGATTGATAGACTTTATCATTCAAATTTTCAAGTTAATGCTTAATGGGGTATGCATAGAGAAAAAAAAAATCGCGGTAGAAAATTAAAGGGGAGAAGAACCTTGAGAGAATTAGGAGGATAATAAATGCCAGCATGAATAACTTCACTATTGCGAGAACTGGTACCAGTCCCAAAAGTTGGGGCAGAATCAACCACCAAAACTTCTCTGCCATGCTTCACACTAAGCTCTTTAGCCACTGCTATGCCCACTACACCAGCCCCTATTACCAAACAATCCACCTTCTCCTTTGGAATTGATGATGATGATAATGGGGTTCTGCTGATATTCTTGAGTTTATGGGATACTGCTTTTGTGATTGAGTTTGTGGGTTTCATCATCCCCAACATGGACTTCTAGATGGCGCTGCTCGGGGATCCTGAAAATGAAGCTGTCAAGTGTCAACCTAGTCGCTATCTATCAATCATCTCAAAATAGGTGGATCTGAGATGATAAATTTTCCCTTTTTGTTTTTCTTTCTTATGAAAACATACTTTAGGTCTGTACATTTCTGTTAAGCTATATGAACCCTATATACATATGCCTATTCACAAAGTAAGTGTTGATGTAGATGGTGTATGACCCAAAATTAAATTGTGGTTTTTATCCAATTAGATTTATAGAAAAATAGGGTTAATCATACTCAATAGCAATATTTAATAGTGGATCTAACACTTTTAAGACAAATATTCAGTATGTAATACTAGACAAGACTATCTTGAAGCATTGATGGAACAATAAAGACTTATATAAATATAAAAGATAGCAATAAATGATAATAGATTACTATTAACTAGTAGATGAGATAATGATCACCCGACAAAGGTGAGATCTTCATATATACTTTGTGACAATGATGATAAGCAGTCGTATATTCGTTTCTTCTTGGATCCGAAGAGATGGGTGAAAGAATGCAAGTGTAAAGTGAAGTTTTATTTCTATTCAATAAAGTGAGAATTTTGCACAAAAAAATTCTTTACAAAAGGTCTGATCCCCTTTTGAACTACATCTTTTCTATTTATAAGGGTACATAGATCACAAAATCCTATATAGTACAACAGAAATGAATATTCATTAGAATATTCTTTAGGAAATCTAAATCTTAAAATTAGTCATCACTTCATACCGAAGGCGGATGATTGTCCTCGTCCTTGTACTTCTGTTAAACCATCTCGACCTCGAGACTGATTTAACTTCCTCACCTGGCCTCGATCTTTTGGGGTCAGATTGACACATCACAACCTTCAAAGGTTTTATCGCCGTTGACCAGGTCAACCACATAATAAGAAGTTTTTCGCTCGTAAAGATGGTATCATAAATGTTATTTATTTGATTAAATTGTTAGTATGTCAAACCTCCGGTCAACATATTTCCTCTTAAGTCCAACAATCATTTAAGATGTCATTTGTTGAAAAGAATTGAAAAAATAATTTTGATATAATTAGTGCATTTGAGATATTTTTAAAATACCATTTTTTAATATTTGCAAACTTATTTGTACAACGATTTTCAAAACTCAAAGTTATTTCTCCATGTTTACCCCAAAATTAGGTAACAATTAAATTTGTACGCGGTTTAAAGGATATGTTATTTAATTTAACACAAATAATTAAGAATACCAAACAAATAAATTAATCATGATATAAATGATCAAACCAATCGCACTGTTAAGACCAGGACTGATCTTGGATTGAATAATGAGCTCGTCGGTGGTTGGACCCTCGGTTTAAGCCAAGTCGCGAATAAGAACAGAACAAGTGATTAATGCCTTTAACAATAGCTAGAAGACAAAAGTAAATATTTTTTTCTTTGAATTGCGTGTTACAATGTGTCAGACTAAAGAAAAACTTCCCATTTATAAAGTAGGAGAATTTCAGTCCTAGTATAAGTCTATAAAAGGTAAAAATCTTCTTTTTCTGGTAATTGTTGATCCATAATTGACATCGAGCGAGATTTGCGCCTGACATCAGGTTGAGGTAGAGTATTACGACTCTCTTTCGGTCATGCATAACCGTTCACCGTATCTCCCGAGGTCTAGAACTTATATTTAGCTCGGAGCGTGTCATTTTACCATGTCCGATGTCGGATATACCATTCACTATTTTTGGGTCTCGATACGAAGGGTCTCTAACCTCGATTACAATCTCGCGGATCCGTGCTCCTCCTTCATTCTCTCATCGGGGAATCGGGATAGACATTGCCCCCGGTTTTATCCTTATACAGATAGTCCCTTTGTTTTTCTAAGAGTAGATTTATCGAAACAACGAGAAGCGATAAATGAACTCTGATTCCTTCCTTCGTATGTTACAACCGAGATGACGAGTCAATGAAAAGTCCCATCGTTCTGACTTTGGACACAGGTTAGTCGCTAGTTGACTGTCCTCAAATGTGAAACGTCATGCATTGATTGTCCTTCCTCTATAAAAGCTCTAACCCCCTTTTCACTTTTCCACTTTCTGTTTTCAGAGCTCTTCGATTTACCATCGAATCCTCTACTTACCTTTAACTTCTTCAAATCTTCATACTCCTTAGATCTTCAAATCTTCATACATTTTCTTTGAATCTTCAACCCAGACCTTCATATCGTCAAATCTTCATATATTTTTTTCAAACCTGCATATTCCCAGAATCTGATGGTGAAAACTTCCAAATCAGTGCCTCAGCAAACCGCCCTTTCGTCATCCAACCCGGCCATAGACGCCGAAGTGGCCATTCCTGCGGTGGCCCAGGAGCCTCCGAAGAGCTTCGTCCCCGGGGATGCTCCATTAAGAATGACTTCAATGTCGAGAAGGCCTCCAATCAATAGGACCGAGGCGAGGGATCATGGAGGTACATGTTTACCTCGAAAATAGTTTTAACAATTATATTGTATTTGTGGTTCTAAAAATATGTGATGTATTCTAACACTAGTTGATTATTAGGAAGTAATAAGTGCAAGTAAAGAAAATGAGATAAGCAAACCCAAGTCGTCGCGAAGCCGGGGACCTCGAGCATAGTAATATCGGAGACCTCGAGGGTAGCCTTTGGCAGTTAATAATGGATAATAAATGAAGAACAATAAACGGAGAGTAATAAATGAAGAGCAATAAAGTTGTAGGACAAATTCGAGCACGTTAAGAGAGAAAAGCAGAGAATGTTCTATTGTAGTGAGTCTTCATGTGTTACAAAATGATAGGGATCCCCTTTATATAGGAGGAGAGAATCCCAACATAGTACATGTCCAATTATGACAAAGAAATGCTATTGGTACAGCTGTATAACGGCTGAGTACGGACTTGTACTATCTCTTGTAGACCTTATCAGCTCTAGCCACGTGTCCTTGGGAGTTTCCCGTCTTTCCATGACGACCATCGATTTTTATACCGCCTCGAGGTATCCTGCGATGAGCCTTCGATATACTCTCTCGAGGGATGCACATCGGGGTCGAACTTTAGATTCTTCTTCGAGCCTCTCGAGACCGGGCTTGGAACACCAGAGAGGCCTAAAATCGGACTTCCCCGATTTTGACCATATACAGATAGCCCCCGCATTTCTTAGAGTGAAATGATAAGAAATGATTTGAATTCTTTGACTCTTCAATGTCTCCATCACAACGTCAGTTACGTCATGCAGGCGATTGATGTGACAAAAGGGATGCTCAAAAGTCATGCTTGCACGGTTCACGAAAATCTTCGAATCGATTACGGCGGTTGGCCGTCCTTTTGTCTTCTCCAACACGCACAACTGGCCCTTATAAATATCCCAATCCTTCACTCCTTAAACCTTTACTTTTCACTACATCTTCAGATCTTCAACAACTATTCTTACTTCTTTCTAGTGTTCATCTCTCAACCAATTTATTCCTTTTCTCCTGAAATTTCACAGCAAAACTGGCAAAGACCTCTAAAATCGTTCCCCAAGATAAGAAATCCCCTTCATCGTCACGCTCGTCTAAGATCAAGGCAGTAGTGCCTCCTCGTATTGAGGAGTGCATCCCCGGACCTTGTGAAACGTCCTCTGATTTCAAAGTCGACAAACCTTCTTCAAAACCGTGGCGGTGTGAACCCATGTCCCCATACATTAGCCTGATAACTAAAACTGAGAAAGTGAAGGTTGAATGCCGTTGGGGGGAGGCGGTACAAGTGGAGATTCCTTCTCGTGAGGAAGACATAACAACTCATAAAGTCGGTTTCCTTAGTGTGTACACATATCCTTTTACCCTAGGTCCGGTAGAACCATCTTCGTCATCGATAGACCCTGTGATCCTCGATTTCTGCAGACAATACCGGGTGACACTCGGCCAAATCTATCCATCATTCTGGCGCATCGTTTACCTGATTAGGTACTTTTTGAACATGGTCGAGGGGATGTCTTTTACCCTCGACCATCTGATTATATAGCCCCCGACTTTATCGAGGCGGCCTGATTAAGCTACAACGGCGGGCTTCGAAGGTCCTCTTTGCCAGCATCGATAAGGATAAGGACAGAGGGTGGATGAGCCACTTTGTCCAAGTTAGGACCTCGGACCTAATCCATGCTGATAGGATGCCATTCCCCGAGGAATGGAATATGAATCGTAAGTGAACATATTTTGTCAATTAAATATTTTTTCTTCCTTTTGAACTAAATCCCTCCATGATACAGCTGTCGAGTGGTATCCTGGTGTGGTCAGGGATCTCCCGGGCTGGGTCCGACTACTCGATTCGAACTGCCCGTATATCAAGCACGTGTGGCGTGACCTGGCCAAGACCCGATGGGAGGCTAAAAACCATGGTGAGTTTCATTTATGTCATACTTGAACTATTTTGAGAGAATGCCTCTCGATAGTACTCTCACCTTTGTGTTTATCCTTTTGCGCTTGTGCAGGCCTAGGAGAGGTCGTTTTGATGAGGGAACCCCTGCCTGGGGAAGCAGATACCCAAAACCCGTTAAGTAGAAGAAGAGAAAGAAGAAATCACCAACTGAGTCTCCGAAGCCGAAGAAGGCTAAAGTTAAAAAGCCTGAGGTCGATTCAGCGGCCTTAACTTCGGAAGTGGCAGAGAGTCTTCGTGCTGAGGGCGAAGAGAAAGATGACTGCCCGCTAGTACTTAGGGGAAGAGGAAGCGCGACTGCTTCGAAGCCTGCTAAGCCGACGGATGTTGAGCCGAAGGCTTCTGAACCAAAAGTTGTTGATGCTGGCCCACCTTGTGCTGAAGAAATTCTCGAGGGTGGGTCAAACGAAGTCCCTGAGTCGTCCAGTGGCCAAAACATGCCCCGAGCCGAGGGGCACCCGGTAGATGAACTCCGGGAGCCCAGCTCTGAAGCTCTACGGGGACCCGTCATTCTCTCCAGGGATGATGCGAGATGCCCAAAATATGGAAACTCCCGATGTGGGGGCTTCCCACAAAGAGAATGACGTGTTTGAGGGATATTTTGCCGGGGTTGAGGAAGGCCCTGAACTTAACGCCTCATTCATTTTTGAAGAAGCCGAGAAGCTCTGTAAACAGGTAGTCTTTTGACTCCACAACCGTGCTTTGAGTTTTGGATCTTATTTTTTTGATTTCTTTCCTTTGTGTTTTTAGGCCATAATGTTTTACAATCAGGCATTTTCTAAGTCACAAGATGAGTTGGCCCATTACGAGGAAGAGCGTAGGAGGTTCTCATCAAAGGCGGATGAGTTCATAGCTCTTTTCGCCAAAAAGGAGGAGGAACTGCACGACCTTCAAGCATGTTTGGAGACGATGAGCAGGTAATATAGTTTTCGTATGTTTATTTTTGTGCTTGTTCAAATTTAGCATTTAATGCCTTAACTTGATTCTTGCAGCTTACGCAGAAAAATGACTTGATGCGGGAGGGGGTTAGAGTCAGGGATACTAAGATCCTCGGGCTCAAGCGGCGCATGGATGAGGTAGCCTCCAAGAGAGATACTCTCCTATATGACTGAGCATCAACTTCAAGATGTAATGGTAGAAAGCAGTAAGTATAAGGATCTCCATGTTGAATCAGCACCGCGCTATCCACAGCCAAGTCCGAAGCTGACTCACTCATATCCTCGTACCGGGAAGATGCTTCTGCTGCAAATGCTCGAGCCAGGAAGCACAGACAGGGGGCTTTGATCTTTCTACTGAGATGGAAAGAGTGAAGGCTTTAGAGGAAGAATCGGCGGCATTGCTTACTTCTGATGAGGCTTCAACTAGTGGCTCGGAGAGCGTCGAGGAAGATGAAGAAGAAGTCCCCGAGGGGAAAGAAGTCTCTGATGACTAGGGGGCCGAGGGTCAAAACGTCGAAGGCACTACTCCTGAAGGGACTCCATCTGGTCAAGTGGCTCCGGTGGTAGATTAGGATTCTATTTGTTTCTTTTTTGTGTAAGGGCTCCAAGCGTGATCTTTGAAAATATGTTTTGTGAACCCTTATTATATATGAGAGAATCTTTGCTTTTTCGTCACTTCCTGTCTTTCCTTTGCTTTTTTTGGAATAAATTTTGATGCTTGTCGATAACCAATCCGATGTGCTGGACTTATAGTATAAAACCCTTAGGTTTTAGTGCTTGATGAATAATCGATAACAGGCGACCCCTTGAGGTCTAATCTTTGAGCTAAGCTTAAACTTCAGGGCCTTTGGGCCCGAGCTCGGATGAGGCATCGAACACAGTGTGCACTGACCTTTAAGTTCTTTAGATATCGATACTTCGGTTTTAAAACATTAGCCCTTATGCTTTTTAATTTGGCCCTTAGGCTTTTTTGCAATTTGTCCCTTAGGCTTTTTTGCAATTTGGCCCTTAGGCTATTTAGATCGGCCCTTAGGCTCTTACATATTGGCCCTTAGGCTCTTTTTAGATTGGGTCGAATCGACCTCTAATATGGCTATAATTATCCCCATTATGGCTAAATACTTTTAACGTTTAGTTATGACTTGGCATGTTTTTTGTTCTTCCGACTCTTCGACGGCACGAATAGGAACCTCGATTATAAGTCGATATGCGACGATAATTGAGTACCTCGTGAGGTTTTCTCGAAGGCTGATTTTTTGAAGTCTTTACATTGTTCGGAGCTGATATTATCGAAGCTCCTTTTCTTATGCCGAGGATAGCCTGATTAACCATTTTTTCGAAGTGTTCGGAGGCCTTTAGATTTTATGGCGGAAGTCGGACGTCTCCGAGCCGCGTTAATTCGGCCTTTTAGTATGACCGTAATCTTTATGTTCGACCGTAGCCTTTAGTCCGCTGGTGAGATGACCTCGGCCTCTATATCGAGGGTATGCCTTTTTAGGGATCTTACAAGTTCGAATATATATACTTGGTCTTAGTATCGAGGTTATGCCCTTTTAAGGTATTATAAATTTGAGTATGCCTCATTGAGGTCTTATAGATTCGTTGCCTCATTGAGGTCTTACATATTTGATGTTGCCTCATTGAGGTCTTATAGACTCGATGTTGCCTCATTGAGGTCTTACGAGTTCGAGTTTTGATGACTCGATAAGCTGACTGTTGATGACAGTCCTCGAGTGTTCGGGCGTGTTTGGCCATCGAGCCGCCGGATGAGAAAATAATAGATTTCTTTGAGGCACAAAGTGTTTTGATAAATAAAAATGCTTCTTAGATTACTTGATACATGTGTAGATGTTTTTGCCCTCGGGGGATCGATTGTTCTACATGGACACGGTTCATTTGACCGTTTGGACCAATACAACATTCTCCTATCAAGGCCCTCTTAGGCATATTTTGATTTCTTTGAAAGAGTAACCTCCAAGGGTGATGCCCCCCAGTATTCGAAGTTGATTCAAAAGAAGCCTTGAATACTTGTTGAATTTTCCTTAGGTAGCATATTGGTGTTGCCTCGTTAAAAACCTCGCCGGTAAAACCCATCTGGGATAAAACCCGATCTAAGGGAAAAAGAGTGCAACGCATGCTTTAAACCCCAAGGTCTTCGAGCTGAAGGGTGCTTCGACTCTTCTCAATCGAACACCTACAATAAGTTAGTATGAAACATAAATGAAAAGAGAGAAGTTTATACCTTAGCAATAATAGTGTTTGAGCATCGATATGTTCCAATTTCTTGGTAGTTGCTCGCCTTCCATGGTGCCAAGTTTGTAGGAACCTTTGCCTACTACTCCGAGGACGCAATACAGTCTTTCCCAGCTAGGGCCTAGCTTCCTTTTATTTAGGTTTCGAGTGTTGAGAGTGAATTTACTTAGGACTAAGTCCCCAACTCCAAAGTATCGGAGGTTTGTTCTCCTGTTATAGTACCTTTCGATCCTTTGTTTTTGGGCGGCCATTCGGGCCAGTGCAACCTCTCGCTTTTCATCTAGTAGCTTGAGGGCAATAGTCATGGCCTCGTTGTTTAGTCTTCAGTGGCATGTTGAAATCTGGCATTCCCCAACCTCGACCGGTATCAAAGCCTCGGACTCGTATACCAAAGATAACGGGGTCTCTCCTGTGCTTGACTTGAAGTTGTTCGATATGCCCATAGTACTTCGAACAACACTTCTCTCCATTTTCCCTTCGCATTTTCTAGCTTCTTCTTCAAGTTTTGAATGATGGTCTTGTTCGTGGACTCAGCTTGACCATTTGCACTCGGGTGGTAAGGCATCGATAGGATTCTTTTGATTTTATGATCTTCGAGGAATTTCGTCACCTTGCTACCAATGAACTGCTTTCTATTATCACATGTGATCTCGGAGGGGATCCCGAATCGGCATATGATGTGGTCCCAAACGAAGTCAATTACTTCTTTTCTCTTATTTTCTCGAAGGCCTATGCTTCCACCCATTTCGAGAAGTAGTCGGTCATAAATAAAATAAATCTGGCTTTACCTGGCGCTGTTAGTAGGGGGCCGACGATGTCCATCCCCCATTTCATGAACGGCCACGGTGATAAGACTAAGTGTAGTTGTTCACCGGGTTGGTGAATCATTGGTACGAATCTTTGGCATTTGTCACATCTTCGAACGAATTCCTTGGTGTCCTTTTCCATGCTATCCCAATATTAACATGCTCTGATCACCTCGTGAACTAAAGAATCAGCACCGGAGTGGTTTCCACAAGTGCCTTCATGGATTTCTCGAAGCACATAGTCGGTGTCCCCTAATCCTAAACACATTTCTAGAGGCACGTCGAATGTCCTTCTATATAGTGTTCCATTCTCGTCGAGTGAAAATTGGGCTACTTTGGCTCGAAGGGCCCTCGATTCTTTTAGGTCCGTGGGAAGGTTCCTATTTCTCAAATAGTCGATGTACTTGTTCCTCCAATCCCATGTTAGACTTGTTGGGTTGATCTCGACATGGCCTTCTTGAATAACCGATTTGGATTGTTGCACAACAGCCCCCAGGAGTATGGCAGCTTCTTCGACGGACGATCCCAGGTTTGCAAGCGCATCAGCCTTGTTGTTCTGTTCCCCGGGTACGTGGACCAGAGTCCATTCTTTTGAAGTGATGCAATGTCACTTGAAGCTTGTCTAAGTATCTTTGCATCCTATCTTCCCGAACCTCAAAGCTCCCATTTACTTGGTTCACTACCATAAGGGAGTCACATTGTTCTTCGATTACTTATGCTCCTAGGCCTTTAGCCAGCTCGAGACCTGCAATCATAGCCTCATACTCGGCCTCGTTGTTAGTCAATTTTGAAGTTTTTATGGACTGTCTAATTATGTCGCCCGTAGGCAGTTTCAGAACTATGCCGAGTCTGGACCCTCTCACGTTTGAGGCACCGTCAGTGAAGAGGGTCCATACCCCCGAAGATGTGCCCATTTTTAGCAAGAGTTCTTTCTCTACCTCTGGCAAGAGGGCAGGCGTAAAGTCGGCCACGAAGTCCGCCAAAATTTTGGACTTGATAGCCATTCGAGGTTGTTACTCGATATCGTACCCCCGAGTTCAATGGCCCATTTGGACAATCGGCTGATAATTCGGGCTTATGCAAGATGTTTCGAAGAGGGTATGTTGTTAAAACACATATACGATGGCATTGAAAATAAGGTCTCAATTTCCGAGATGCACTTATTAATGCAAAAGCTAATTTTTCTAAGTGCGGATACCTGGTTTCAGCATCTTTTAGGGTCCGACTTACGTAACAGACAGGGAAATGCATACCTTGTTCTTCTCAAACCAACACACCACTTACCTTTACCTCAGACACGGCCAAATACAAGTACAACATTTCGTCCTCCTTCGGGGTATGGAGCAGAGGTGGGCTCGAGAGATACCGCTTTAATTCTTCTAAGGCATGTTGGCATTCTGGGGTCCACTTGAAGTTGTTTTTCTTCTTGAGTAGGGAGAATAAGTGGTGACTCGATCTTTATGACCTCGAGATGAATCGCCCTAAGGCTGCTATCCTCCCGGTCAGTCGTTGTACCGCTTTCACGTTGTTTACCACGGTGATTTCCTCGATGGCCTTGATTTTGTCGGGATTGATCTCGATTCCCCGGTTCGACACCATGAAACCCAAAAATTTTCTTGATCCGACTCCGAAGGCGCACTTCTCGGGGTTGAGCTTCATGTTGTATCTTCTAAGGATATCGAATGTTTCCTGCAAATGAGTCAAATGGTCCTCTGCGCACAAGGACTTAACTAGCATGTCATCAATGTAAACTTCCATAGACTTGCCTATTTGATGTTCGAACATCTTATTAACTAGGCGTTGATATGTGGCTCCCGCATTTTTTAGCCCGAAGGGCATTACATTATAACAAAAGTACCATACTTCGTGATGAACGAAGTATTTTCTTGGTCCTCCGGTTTCATTTGGATTTGATTGTACCCGGAGTAGGCGTCGAGAAATATAAGGATCTCGTGGCCGTCCGTGGCATCGATCAAGCAATCGATGTTGGGTAATATGAATGAGTCCTTAGGGCATGCTTTATTCAGGTCTTTTTAATTTACGCACATTCTTAATTTATTTCCTTTTTGGGGACTACTACTATATTAACTAACCATTCGGGATATTTCACCTCCCTAATGGATCCTATTTTGAGAAGTTTTGTTACCTCGTCTTTGATGAATGCATGTTTTACCTCGGACTGAGGCCTCCTTTTTTGCTTCACCGGTTTGAACCTGGGCTCGACACTAGTCGATGGGTGGTTACTTCCGGCGGGATCCCTGTCATGTCTAAATGGGACCAAGCGAAGCAATCAATGTTATTAATAATAAATTGAACGAGTTTTCTCCTAAGTTCGGGGGTTAATCTCGTTCCCAGGTATACCTTTCGATCTGGAAGATGCTCAATCAAAACGTCATGTTCAAGCTCTTCGACCGTTGAATTTGTTGCATCCGACTCTTCGGGGGCGACAAAGGCTCGAGGGGTGATGAAGTCTTCTTCATCATCATCGATCAAATTCTCACAGACCGCCTGTCCCTCAGGGATCTGCGTGCCTTTTAACTTCTCCGAAGTGGAAGGTATCGATGTTGGTGTCATGTCGTGTACCGCGAACATCTCTTTTGCTGCATATTGCTCTCCATACACCATTTTTACACCATCCTTTGTTGGGAACTTCATCAATTGATGAAGAGTTGATGGCATTGCTCTCATTCTATGTATCCACGGCCTCCAAAGTAAGGCAGTGTACCTCATGTCACCTTTTATGACATGAAACGTGGTATCCTGAATTGTACTGGCCACGTTGACTGGGAGGATGATTTCCCCCTCGTTGTCTCACTTGCCATGTTGAATCCATTGAGGACTCGAGAGGCGGGTACGATCTGATCGAGCAGTCCGAGCTTCTCCACTACCCTCGATCTGATTATATTAGTCGAGCTACCTGGATCCACGAGCACACATTTAATTTGAATTTTATTCAAAAGAAAAGAAATTGCCAGTTCATCATTATGAGGCTGAGACAAGGCCTCAATGTCTTCTTCATTGAATGTAAGCGTGTCCTCGAGTCCATAGCTCCGGGTTCACTTTTTCGTTGCAATGGATACTTTTGCTCGTTTGAACACGGGTCTCTGCGAGACGTCGACACCTCCAATGATCATATGGATGATATATTTCGGTTCCTCCTGTTCGTTTTTCCTGTTCGCCTCTCTTTCTCGAAATTGTTTCTTTGCTCGATCGCTGAGGAATTCTAGAAGGTGACCTTCAATGATCAGTCGGGCTACCTCATCTCGAAGCTATCTACAATCCTCGATGCTATGACCGTGAGTGCCATGGTATTTGCACATTAAGTTGGGGTTCCTTTGGGAAGGATCTGACTGCACGGGCTTTGGCCACCTGGTATCTCTGGTCTTGCCTATGGTTGATATGATATCCGAGGCATCGATGTTGAAGTTATATTCTGACAATCGGGGTGCCTCCTTTGGTCTCAAATGCCTGTCAAACCCGGTCTTGCTCATAAGTCCCTGAGTGTTCCGGCCTCGATCCGTCCATCGATCATTTTGAGGTATATCCCGTCTCAAAGTGTTTCTTCGATCTCTGACGTATGATTGATATCTCTCTTTGCTTGGCCTCAGCTCTCTTTCTGGATTTCTTGATTCCTTATCAAATAGCCTGCTTGAATACACTGAACCCGATGAGGCTCCTAGTTGGTCGTCCTCGACCTTGATTTTGGATTGATACCTGTTCTGGACATCAGCCCAAGTTACGGTGGGATACTCGATCAAATTCTGCTTCAGCTGCTTCGAAGCTATCGAGCTTCGTTCATTCAAGCCCTGAGTGAAGGCCTGCACTGCCTAGTCATCGGAGACTAATGGAAATTCCATTCGCTTTATCTGAAAGCGAGATACGAACTCCCTTAGCATCTCATTCCTCTTTGTATAATCTTGAAGACATCGGACTTTCTTGTGGCGATCTTAATGGCGCCAGCATGCGCCTTCACAAAAGAGTTTGTCTGCCAACATGGAAAATGAGTCTATTGAGTTCGCGGGCAGGTTATGATACCACATCATGGCCCCCTTCGACAATGTTTCTCCAAATTTCTTCAACAAAAAGGATTCAATCTCATCGTCTTTCAGGTCATTTCCTTTTATACCACAAGTATACGTGGTAATGTGCTCATTGGGATATGTGGTCCCATTGTACTTTGGGATATCGGGCATTCTGAACTTCTTCAGAATGGGTTTTGGAGCCGCGCTTGCTGGAAATGGTTTCTGCACGAACTTCTTCGAATCTACCCCCTTCAAAATCGGAGGTGCGCCCAGGATCTGATCGACCCTCGAGTTATAGGTTTCCATTTTTTTGTCGTTGGCCTCTATCTTCTTTTCTCCTGATTCAATCCTTTTGGTGAGGTCCTCGAGCATTTTCATAATAGTGGGGTCTGTTCCCGACACGTTGTTACTCGATCTTTCAGGTGCTTGCTCAACTCGAGGAGTTGTTTTCGGTCCCGCTGTGCTCGGGGTTCTTTGTTGACTCTGTAGCTGAGCAATAGCCATTTGATGTGCTTGTAACATCTCAAAAATTACTTGTAGGCTAACTTCTCTTTCTTCCGGAGCTTGCATTCTTTGTGCTTCGTGTTGGTCACCTCCATGCACACTTCCGTGGATATCAGTGTATATTAACATGCAAAGCGTTGCGTCAGCCTACATCGACAGGGATTTGTGCTGGTGCTACCCCAGGGTTTTGTGGTGGCACATCGACAACTGAGGTTGTAGCATTGTTCTCTCCATGGAGCTCAAGACCATTGTTTCCATGTGCATTTGTTGAGTTAGACATTTTTGAACTGAAATCAAAGATTCTTGGACAAGAAAAAGTGTGAAAAATAAGTTGTGTTTTCAGAAAACTAGCACCAAAACAATCACTATTATTTTTATCCCACGGTGGGCACCAAACTGTTTACCTCGAAAATTATTTTAACAATTATATTTTATTTTTGGTTCTAAAAATATGTGATTTAGACACTAGTTGATTATTAGGAAGTAATAAGTGCAAGTAAAGAATATGAGATAAGTAAACCAAAGTCGTCACGAAGTCGGAAACCTCGAGGGTAGACTTTGGCAGTTAATAATGGATAATAAATGAAGAACAATAAACGAAGAGTAATAAATGAAGAACAATAAATCTGTGGGACAAATTTGAGCACGTTAAGCGTTAGAATCAGAGAATGTTCTATTGTAGTGAGTCTTCATGTGTTACAAAATGATAGGGATCCCCTTTATATAGGAGGGGAGAATCCCAACATAGTACATGTACAATTATGACAAAGAAATGCTATTGGTACAGCTGTATAACAGCTTAGTACGGACTTGTACTATTTCTTGCAGACCTTATAAACTCTAACCATGTGTCCTTGGGAGTTTTTCGCATTTCCATGACGACCATCGATTTCTATACTGCCTCGAGGTGTGCTGCGATGAGCCTTCGATATATTCTCTCAAGGGATGCATCTCCGGGTTGAACTTCAGATTCTGCTTCGAGCCTCTCGAGACCGGGCTTGGAACGCCATAGAGGCCTTAAAATCTGACTTCCCCGATTTTGACCATATACAGTACATATGCTCCGTCTTGAGGAGACACTACTTATAGTTTGGGTAGACTGTAACTGGGAGGGCAAGGAGGTAGTCATCCTCGGGCCCAACAAATACATCACTACTCACGTGGAGGGGTACCTAAGTGTTTACACTTACCCCTTCACGCTCGCCCCGATGGACCCCATAGTCCTCAACTTCTACAAAAGGTACGAGGTGTGCCTTGGGCAGATTAACCCGCCCTTTTGGAGGATCATACTCCTCCTTTTGACACTTCTTAAACAACACCGAAGCACCTTGGTTCACCCTCGACCATCTGCCTCGTCTATACTTTCCACGAATCTTTTGATGGGGGTTGATCAAGCTCGTTCACCGAGCAAGTAAGGCTCCATTCTCGAGCATCGACTATGTCCGAGATTGATATTAGTAGGGGAGGTTCGTTCGGGTGAAAACTGAAGACCTCATCCCCTCCTAATTTCTACCATTCCTGGAAAAGTGGAACGCCTCATCTAAATCTTTTCCTTCTCGAGTATTTGGCATTCCTTTTTATTCTTTTCTAATTGCATGTGTTTGTCATTGTGCATCGATTTGCCTAGGTTCCTAATGCAGTCCCCCGCTTCAAGGAGTGGATTGAGGGGATCTGCAAAGAGATGTCCTACTTTCAGTGCACATGACGCAATCTATTGAAGGTCTGAGACTCTCTTTCGAATGATTACATTCATACACTTGACTTATACATCGCTAAGTCTTCTTCCTTCTTATAGGTTTACCCAAGACCACTGAGCCCATGCAATTGGATGAGGACGAAGACCCGTCCTCGCTCATCGTACCCTCCGCTTCAAGACAACCCAGGGCTGCCGCAAAGGAGGAGAAAAAGAAGAAGAAGAAGAAGAAGAAGAAGAAGAAGAGGAAGCCCTCGGGATCTCCGGACACCAATGTGAAGAGAAAAGGGTGACCATCCGGGTCAGGGATTATCCTGAGGACCAAGTCCAACGCACTGGACTTTGATTCTCTCTTCCAACTCAGGGATTATCCTGAGGACGATGACCTTTAGTTCATTGCTCATGAGTCGACCCTCAGAAAGGGGGAGCAACCTGAAACCAGGATAGGTGACGACGAGGTTGATCCCCCTCTAGCTCGGTAACTAGAGAGAGATACGAAGGCCGCAGCCTCCCAAGAAGCCACTCCTGCCCAAAGAAGGTAGCATGTGTCATTGACATCATGAAGTCGCCGTCCTATACTGAGTCATGCTCGATTAGGCTCAAGCGGGTAAAGAGAAATAAAATGAGATAGCGCCCGGCCCAGATGATGCCATCAACGCATTCTTTGATGGCATGGACATGGCCGCATTGGAGGACTTTCCGGGTTTGGTCATATGGAGGTCCCAAAAGAGGATGTGCCATCAGGAGCGAGCAAGGAGAGCTCGATCCCAAAACTAGTGAAGTAGTTCCTCGCCTTAAGTATGGAGCCGGTCGTAAGAGAACGGTCATTCATACTATCCTAGCAGACACTCGGGTGCTTCCCGCTCCGGTGGGCGTGGCCAGCTACCTTCGTTGCCTGGTACCAAGTAGTACCAAGCAAAGATGAAAGAAGTAGGCACGTCAAGCCTCTTCAACGAGGCGCAACAGACACTGAACCGGGTAAGACATTTATCCTTCGTACCCCTTGTGAATTTTGCTTAGTTATAGACATGTTCTAATGAATTCATTATTTTTCAGGCTTCAGTGTTTCATCATGAAATCTTCCTTCGGTTCCTTTTGAAAATCAGCCAGCTCGAGTTCGATATCAAAGAGAAAGTTCAAAAGAAATTCGTGTACAAGACTCTTAGTGAACAACAAGACGAGGCCCTCAAGGACCTCCCAATTCTCCGAGCCGAGTTGGAAAGGGCTAAAAAAGAGGCCTCGTCCTTGAAGCGGGAGAACACCGACCTGGTCGAGAAGGTAAGGATCTTTGAGGATAAAAACAATAAGCTACTCATGGTGGCTAACAATGCAACTTTGTAGGTCCAAGAGAAGATATACCTGATCGACCAGCTTGGGGCTGAGATGGATGAGGTCAAGGCCACGACCGAGGCTTAGAAGGGCAGGATGCACCTGTTGGCTTCGAAAAAGAGGCTGCAAAAGTGTCACTGGCATCGGTCAAGGACCAACTCAGGGTGGCAAAGGACAAGGCCGAAAAATGGTCTTGGCTAAATGATGAACTCAGGGAAAAACTAAACTCAGCCGTCACAGAATTGGATGCCCTCAGCCAAGAGTATGTCGCGCTGAGGTCCAAATTGGAAGCAACTTCTATTGATTCCTCTGACGTCAAGGAAATGATGGCGTAGTATAAGGCTAATGTGGAAATAGCCGAGACCCTCTTAAAGACGAAGACCGAATATGTGAAGCAGTTATACCAAGAGAAACCCTCAAGGAGATTCACTCCCGAGGTTTTGACCTGTCAGACGAGATCGAAGACGCCAAGAACTCGAGGCTGAGGCAAAGGAACTCCATGAGCCTGCGGGTCCCTAAGGCTCCGAGAGTTTTGAAGGTTCCGGCGGTTCTGGTGATGAGTCGAGCCCCGGTGAAGACCAAGCGTAGATACCTTAGTTCTTTTTTGGTTTTCCCTTTTTCCTTTTGTTCATTTTGGGGTCGCTTTATCGCGCCTTTATAAATATTTTTTGAAATATGTAAAATTCCCCATTTTGGCAATACCGTGTTTTTACCTTTTAACATCTATTTGCAGTCATTTATTTGCGTATCATTTTTAATGCCTCAGCATCAAATCAAATCTAATCTAGATTATCCGTTATTCGGAGGGACGAATGGGGCCCGATTACGATGGCAACATTGAATTACTTGTGGCTTCGAGTCTTTGATAAAATTGAAGGTATTTAAGATGCTTAAGTGTCTTAGACGATGTTTTTGCCGAGGGTAACCTTTTGATAAGTTTTGATTTTCTGTAAGGGCCTTACTTTATGAGTACAGACTTCGGACGTCTCCCAACCATTTTTAGGAGGCCGTAGCCTTTCATATTCAGGCACTGTCTAATAGGCTTGGTGCCTCCGAGATTCGATAGCCGGGGTGGTCTAAATTTTTATCAGTCGACAGTCCCCTAGTAGGGGTAGCCCGTGGGTTTTAGGATCCAAGATTGAAGAAACGAAATGCGTAGTAATAAAGTGTAAGGGAAGCAGAGATTTCTTTCATTGTTTAATATGTAAGGTACATGATCGGAGGCACAAAAGCCTTGTGTCGTTGCTAGAGTGGACTATACGAGCACGGTTCACATGAATGTTTGGCCCTTACAATGAATCCTAATCACCAAGCCTTGGATTTTGACATACAAAATTTTCTTTTCCCTTACTAAAGATCTTAATATAGGGGTAATGGCCCTAGTATTCGAGGCCAAACTTGCTAGGGCTCGGACACTGTCGATTTGGTGCAATCGATCATCAATTACAGTCTAAGGCCGGTCTCCAAAACTAATGTAGCAAGTTTTGTTGTTGCCTCTTTAAAAATCTTGCTGAAAACCCCGCTTCGAGACAAAATTAGCTCAAGAAAAAAAGAGTACAACACGTGCTATCAGACCTAATAGTCACATTCGCCCCTGGCCGAGTACCTGCATAAGTTAGTCCATAATGTAACAAAATTAAAAAGTAATTAAGTTCGTACATTAGCAGTAGTACCGCTTGAAGTGTGCCACGTTCCAGTTGTTTGGTAGTTGTACATTGTTGACCCAAGTCACTGCATGGTTTTGAAGATTGACAAATGTCTACCCAGTTGAACCAGGTCCATCAGGGCAAACATCACGAACGAACCATTTGGCACAAGAACCGTACATGCACAGAAGATAAACGTGATCTGTGAATTATCCATGAACCAAAAGGTTGTCTCCTAATGCGAAAAGGTTGCAAATTGATAAGGGGTTAGAGTTTGAGTTCAGCAAGGACAAAAATAAAGGAAGGAAGTTGAGATAAACACAAACTCTTCCACCAAGGAAGAGTTGCATTAGAACTAAACAAGAACATCTCAACTTCTAGCGCTATATAATGTTGAAGTATTCCTACTGAAGATTTATTCGCACAAAGACAGAATTGAAGCAAGAACTGAAGGCAAAATTACCAGAGAAATTTTGCAAGCAGAATCCTTTTATTATGTGAAGACCTCGTAGGCGAATACCTGAGATATCTTCCTCAAACGGAGGGGGAGGAGGGTTGTGCGACACAAAGGCTACTGACTAGCTAGAAGAACTAGTTCCATCTGTTTGTCTTTCGAGTCTAGTTGGTTGTAGTAGGCGATTTAATATTGTATCTTTCAGCTTTATTAGAAGCAATTGTAATAGGTACACATTGTTCAAGTTAGAGTTAACTTGAAGCTTGTCGCAATTAGCTAGGGGCTAGTTTGCTACAAAGGGATTAGAG
>ML378656.1:46717-89415 GCA_005239525.1 Nicotiana knightiana
AACATGATGAAGGACCACCTGATTGGAGAAGACTATGAACTCTGGGACATAGTCACTGATGGTCCTCTAGCTACCATGATGAAGACTGCTAAAGGTGTAGATATACCAAAGATTAGAGCTGACTGCACTACTTAGGATCTAAAGAAATGGGAGAAGAATGCAAAGGCCAATAAGTGGCTAGTGTATGGACTAGGTCCAGACGAGTATAGCAGAATCCAAAGCTGCACCACTGCCAAAGAAATCTGGGATACCTTGCAAGTAGCCCATGAAGGAACACCTAAGGTAAAACGATCAAGAGGTACTCTTCTACACTCACAGTATGAAAACTTCACTATGAAAGAAGGAGAGAAAATCCAAGAGATGTACACAAGGTTCACAACTTTGACAAATGAACTTAAGTCTCTTGGTAGAGTCATTCTTGAAGAGGACAGGGTAGAGAAGATCCTGACAAGGGTCTTACCAATCTCCTGGGAAAGCAAAATCACTGCTATCCAGGAATCCAAAAATATGGCAACCCTCAGATTGGATGAACTAATTGGAAACCTTATTGCCTATGAACTTAGAAGGCAGACAATGAAGATGGATGGTCCAAAGAAGGAGAGGAGTCTAGCACTGAGAATCACTGAGGGAGCAGATCTTGAGGAAGATGAGATGGCCATGATTACCAAAGAATTCAGAAACTTTCTAATAAGGAAGAAGGGCATCTCTAGAGGAGGAAATTACAACAAAGCAAAAGCTCCAGAAAGGCCAACCAGCGAGGGATGCTACAAGTGTGGAAAGACAGACCACCTTATCAAGAACTGTCCTTAGTGGGAAGTGGAATGGAAAAAGGAGAGATATGAAAGAAGAAAAAGGAAGAAGGAACTGGTCCAACCTATGAAAACCACAACAAAAGCTATGGTTGCTGCTTGGGGGAAAGTTTAGATGAAGAATCAGAAGATGGTGAGAATGAAGATCAGGCGCTCATGGCAATTGGAGAATTCGATGAGGAATCACATGAAGAATCAGAGGTAAGTATCTCCCATCTTAAAAATAAAATAAAGTTCCTATCTAAGGAAAAACTCTCTGAGTTGCTACTTGATTTCATGGATGATTCCGAAGAAACAACCAAAGAGACGGAACAACACTATACAGAATGTGAAATGCTAAAAGCAAAATGCATGAACCTGGAAATCAGACTAAGTGAATCTGAAAAGAAAAACACTGTCTTGTTGAACCAGGTTCATCCACTTGAAACTGAGATTCTAGAACTAAAATCTGAAAACTTAAAGCTAAAGCTAGGATCCAGTAAAAAGGTTGTTGATCATTCTCATATCATGTTAGAAGAAAATGTGGGAAAACTAAAAGATAAGATGTATGCCAAGGATGAACAGATAAGAACTCTTAAAGAAGAACTTGGCAAAGTCAAACATGAATTAGATCGAACTTGTAAATGGAATAAATCCTTTGATGTCTTGATATGGATTCAATAGAATCATAGTAACAATCGGAGAGGGATTGGCTTTGGGAGTCAATTTCCCAAGTGGGATCCCAAAAGCAAGTATCTCACTCTCCCTGAGAATAAAATCTTCACCCACTATGGTAAGACTGGCCACTACAAAATTGAGTGTACTGCAAAAGAGCAGGCCAGTCGAAGAAATGAGTTGTTAAAGAGAAAAACTGGCTACCAAATTGGGCCAGAAAAAGCTTGATTCATCCATTCTCTCATATAAAAGGACCCAAACTAGTTTGGGTTCTTAAAACTAACCCCTGATCTCTTTTTTTAGGTTCAAGTGAGAGGAGGCAGCCAAATTTGGTATTTGGATAGTGGCTGCTCAAAGCATATGATAGGGAACATGGAACAATTCTTTTCACTTGAAAGCCTCAAAGGAGGAAATGTCTCCTTTGGAAATGGAATGAAAGGTGAAATTATTATGGTTGGTAAGGTAGGTAAGGATGACACACGTTCCATTGAACATGTGTACCTGATAGATGGCTTGAAATATAGTCTGATCAGTGTGTCACAACTGTGTGACAGAGGTAACCTGGTTGCCTTTACTTCACAAAATGTTTTGTGATTAACCTGCTTACTGACAAGATTGTTTTGCAAAGAAAAAGAATGAATAACATCTATATCATAGACTTGTCCACACTGTCTAAAAAATGAACTCACTTGCCTAAGTGTGTTGGACAGTGATCCCCTCCTGTGGCACAAAAGACTTGGTCACGCAAGTCTAAATCAGCTACACAAACTAGTCTCTAAAGACTTAGTGGTAGGTCTTTCTAATATTAAGTTCAAGGAAGAAGTTTGTGAGGCATGTGCAAGGGGGAAGCAGGTAAGATCTTATTTCAAAAGTAAGAAAATGGTCAGTACTACTAGGACGTTGGAACTGGTTCATATGGACCTATGTGGTCCTATGAGAACTCTGAACAGAGGTGGTAAGAAATATGTAATGGTGCTAGTTGATGACTATTCAAGGTTCACTTGGACCTTATTTCTGACATCTAAGGATGAAGCATTTGATATGTTCACCTCATTTGTTAAGAAAACTCAAAATCAGTTAGGAAATCAACTAGCATCAATAAGATCTGATCATGGTACTGAATTTGAGAATGTAAAGTGTGCTGAATTCTGTGAGGAACATGGTATCAATCACAATTTTTCTGCTCCTAGAACCCCACAGCAAAATGGGGTTATTGAAAGAAAGAATAGAACTCTTGAAGATATGGCAAGAACCATGCTTCTTTCTAGCAAACTACCTCATAGCTTCTGGGCAGAAGCAATAAACACTGCATGCTACATAATAAATAGATGCATGACCAGGCCTCTGGTAGAGAAAACTCCTTATGAATTACTTAAAGGGAGAAAGACCAACATATCCCACCTTAGGGCTTTCGGATGCAAGTTCTTTGTGCACAATAATGGAAAAGATTCCCTAGAAAAATTTTATCCCAGAAGTGATGAGGGAGTATTCTAGGGATATTCATCACATAGCAAGGTTTATAAAGTATATAATAAAAGAACTATGTGTGTAGAAGAGAGTTTACATGTTGTCTTTGATGAAACTAACACTCTTGCTGAGAGACAGCAACCAGAAGATGAGGAGCTTGGACTGGTGAGAAGCAGTGAAAACATTGAAGCAAACATGGAAGATGGAACAGGTGATGGACCAGGTCCAACTACCCCAAGCAACATGACAGGGGGAACTCAACATGTGAACCTTGGCCCTGATCCTGTTCCACAACAACAAGACACCATGGAACTATCTAGAAGTGAACAGTTGGTTCTCAAACCACACAGATATCAGAGTTCTCACCCTCTTGAGAACATCATAACAGATCTAACATCTGGAATCAAAACAAGATCCTCTTTGAAAAATCTGTGTGCGTTTGATGCCTTTCTATCCTTGATTGAACCAAAGAACATTGGTGAAGCCCTACAGGATGCTGACTGGGTAAATGCCATGCAAGAAGAGTTGAACCAATTTGAAAGAAGTCAAGTGTGGCACTTGGTACCCAGACCACTAGACAGATCAGTGATTGGCACAAAGTGGGTCTTCAGGAACAAGCTCGATGGGGATGGAACTATTACAAGAAACAAGGCTAGACCAGTTGTTCAAGGATACAATCAAGAAAAGGGAATTGACTATGATGAGACCTTTGCCCCTGTGGCAAGATTGGAGGCAATCAGACTTCTTATAGCATTTACTGAACACATGGAATTCACTCTCCATCAGATGGATGTTAAGAGTGCCTTCCTCAATGGCTATCTGAAGGAAGATGTATTTTTCAAACAACCTCCAGGTTTTGAAAGCAAGGAGTCACCTGACCACGTATACAAACTTGACAAGGCTCTTTATGGTCTCAAACAAGCACCAAGATCATGGTATGAGCATCTATCAAAATTCCTGCTAGAACATTGATACAAATGAGGTAAAATTGACAGCACCTTGTTCTTAAAGGAAAAGGGTAAAGCACTCCTGGTTGTGCAAATATATGTGGATGATATCATATTTGGGGCGACTTCTGAAAAATTGAGTAAGGAATTTGCTATACTTATGGGGAGTGAGTTTGAGATGAGTATGATGGGTGAGCTAAACTTCTTGTTAGACTTGAAAATCAGGCAAAACTCAAATGTAACAATGATCCATCAACAAAACTATGTGAAATAATTGCTCTAGAAATTTAAAATGGAAGACTAAAAGGAAATAGACACCCCCATAGCCACAGCTACAAAATTAGATGTGGTTGAACTTGGTTCATCCGTTGATCAGAAGTTATACAGAGGGATGATTGGATCTCTATTATATCTCACTGCCAGCAGACCTGATATTGTGTTCAGTGTAGGACTGTGTACTAGGTTTCAGGAAAATCCAAAGGAGTCCCACCTAACTGCAGTGAAGAGAATTTTGAGATATCTGAAAGGCATGATTTGTGCCTTTGGTATCCTAAAGGTAGTAATTTCGACCTTGTAGGATATGTTGATGCTAATTATGCAGGTTTCCTGGTTGACAGGAAAAGTACTTCAGGCATGGCTCACTTTTTGGGCTCCTGCCTTGTGTCTTGGGCCACCAAGAAACAAAATTCAGTAGCCTTGTCTACTGCTGAGGCTGAATATGTGGCTGCAGCCTCATGCTGTGCTCAGTTGCTATGGACCAAGCAACAACTCATGGACTTTGGTATAGAGGTTGGATGCATTCCTATTTTCTGTGACAACACTAGTGCAATTAGTATGACGAAGAACCCGGTTCATCATAAAAGAACTAAGCACATAGATGTTAGATACCATTTCCTAAGGGAAAACTATGAAAAAGGAATGATCTCAATTGAATTTTGTGCTACTGATCAACAAATTGCAGATATCTTTACTAAAGCACTAAGTAGGGAGCATTTTGAGAGAAATCGGCTTGAATTAGGGGTGATTAAGATCACCTAATTGAAAAACAAAAAAAATAAAAAAAAAATGAAAAAAAAATATTTTTTTGGCTAGAAACACTAACATAGATAATCAACCAGACTAATCATTGCTCAGTATCATGACTTTACTGTCATACTCTCTTGCCATGTATTAATATGATTCCCTGGTTTCTAATGATATTTTTCTATCTTTGTAAATTAAGGAAAATTAAATACTTTAACACGATGAACCTGGTTCATCCCTGCTGATTCATCTGACTGATAAGGTACGTGCTCATCTCCATACAATTATTGAATTAATTACAGTCACACATGAGCAGGACTCTATCTATATTTGGTTAATTTCAAATTCTTTGTACTTATCCCTAAATGAACCCGTTCCAAGAAGTCCCATCGCTACTTAATTAGCATAGGGTTAGGGGACTCTTAACTGTCTAATCAATGACACTCCTACATCTATTAGACTCCCACTTGAGTAAATATTCTGCTCGTTGTAAAATTAATAGCCACATCTTATAAAAGGGCTATCATTACTTCCCTTCTTCATAACATCAATAAGTCGAACCAAGTTCTCTATCCTTCTATAACCAAAATTGATCATCTCTTTTCTCCAAAATTATTCATAACAATGTCTTCACCACCCCCTGCTTCATCTTCCTACACAAACTCTGATCATGGGGAAGAAAATTCCAGTCCTAATTCTCCTTCAGTTTACAGTTCACATTCACCAAACAGATCTTTATCCCCCCAAAACCCTCTAGTTCTTGAACCCACACCTAACCTTACTCCATCCCCCAGGGCACGAAGAGTAAAAGTTTTGGCCAGAAAACAGTTGCTTCTGGCTCTCGTACAAGATTCTTGGAGGAAATTCTTAAATCCAGCGAGGTTCATGAGTCTGAATCTTCAAGTGAATCCTTCAAATCCGCTAATAAGGATGAAGCACCAGGTTCATCCAGTTCTGAGCAAGGTAATATTGAAGTTGAATTTGAAACTACTACTACTGAAAACAAGTTTGTGTTGGTTGGGTTAGTTGTTGATGTAGAAGTGCCAGATAGGCAAAGAAAACTGGGGAAAAATCTTGAGGGAGAGGGACAAGGAGGTTTTGTAAGGGGATCTGGGGAGGACGGTGCCACATTGGCTATTTGTGGCCCCGCTCCTGTGATTAATGTATAAGGAATCACAGATTTAGGGGGAAGTATTGCTGGGGAAGCAGCAGCAGGTTTAGAGAGCCTACAAAAATCAACAGATGAACCTGGTTCATCTGTCGAGGAGACATTGGCTTAGATGCTGAGGAAGCTGGGGGAGTCCTACAATCCCAAGAGGAAAAGAACTTCAAAATCAAAGAAGGCTACTACCCCAAAGAAAAGAAAAGTTTCTATATTTGCTGATGTTTCTGCCCCAAAGGTCGTGCTACAAGAAGAGTTGTTCGACAAGGAGAAGAGGAGTTAGAAAGGGCTCTGAGAGAGAGCAAGAAAAAGAAAGCTTCCAAGGGAAAGGCAAAGGTAGGAGAGCCTATTGAGGCTGTTATTGTTAAGGATGAGACGATGGACCTGGTCCATCATGAGGAACAGTCGGCTCCAGTTGTGGTTGAGACACCCAAGTCCAAGAAGGCTAAGGCTTCTTCAAAGAAGTCAGTTTCTGTGTCTACCACACCCTCAAGCACTGCTAAAAGGACCGGTTCCAAGACCAAGAAAGTGAAGGTTGTTGAAGAAGAAAGAGAATGGAGTGGAGGAGAAGAGGAAATCTCTGGTGAGCAGTCTGACAAACTCACCATGTTTGGCAAGCGTACTATTCTGAAAGGAAAACTGGTGAGAGATATAGAAGAATCAAGAATGATCTTTTTGTTGAATGTACTGGATGTGCAGAGATGGAAGGACATGGTCCTTCACCTGGAAGGAAGGCTGGAAAGGAATGAACTGGTAGAGTTTATGGCCAATGCAAGTGTGAAGGATGGCAGGGTAACCTCCACAGTCAAGGGGATTCAGATCACATTTGATGCAAATGAGCTGTGAGAGATTCTGAATATCCCTACTGAGGGCTATGATGATTACACTAGGCAAAGATGGCACAGTCTCAATGGAATGGCCTCAGCTCTCAACATCACCAGATTCTTTTGTGAAAATGAGAAGGAACTTGAGCCCAGACCAGTGTTCAAAAGTGAAATGAAGCCCCCGAACAAGCTACTCTTCGAATTTGTGATCAAGTTTCTGCTGCCAAGACAAGAGCGTAGGCACATCGCCAGTTTTAGGGACTTAACACTTATGGAGTGCCTGTACAGGGGAAAGCAGATTAACTGGCCAACTTTCATCATTCAACTCTTGGACAGAGTTGTAAATGGAACCAAAGCATACGTTATTCCTTATGGCTTTATTCTGACAGTTGTGCTTGCCCACTTCGAGGTTCCTGTGAAGAAAGCTGAGATGGATACTGCTAAGGATTATTTTGGGAAGAACACTTTGTTGACATGTGATGATATTGTCAATGTTTCTGAGGATGAACCTGGTTCATCTAGGAAGCATCCACTCAATAGCAAAGTCAGGTCATTGGTGCAGGAAGGAGAGATAAAGGATGCGGAGATCCTTCGATTGAATTCTCGCCTTCATGAGGTTGAAGCTGAGCGGGATGCTCTCAGATCTGAACTAGCCAAGGAGAAGGAGAAAAATTAAGGTGTTCTTCAACAAATGCTTTCTCTCTTTCAATCCAAGAACCCAACCTCATCTGCCCCTCCCAACCTTAGGAATTCCAGAGCTACCAAAAACCCCTCATTGCCCAGTTGTTCTGTTTCTGTTTTTGTTGTTTTTTTCTCATGGTAGTGACTGCTTTAGTTTTTTTTGTATGGTTCTTGAATTGCGTTCTAATCAATGAATTCTGTTGTTTTTGTTATTGACTGGTCTCAGTTTCTTAGATAGCTTACATTTATTGGTTTCTTTTGATGATTAATCATGTTTGCACCTGCAGTTGCCTCAATGGCCATGAGTAATTGTTAACAACTCTGGTAAGTTTATCATTTTGCAACTTTTTGATGATGCCAAAATGGGGAAGATATGTGCTTTTTCAAAATTTCAAAAAGTTGTGATATTTATAGCCTAATGAACCTGGTCTCTCCATGATAAATGCTTAAAACCATACAAAGTGTTTGAAGTTTATATAGGGTTGAATACAGAGTTTGTCATCATCAAAAAGGGGGAATTTGTTGACCCAAGTCACTATATGGTTTTGAAGAATGACAAATGCCTACCCAGTTGAACCAGGTCCATCAGGGCAAACATCTCGAACGAACCAATTGGTACAAGAACCGTATATGTACAAGAGATAAACGTGATCTGTGAATTAACCATGAACCAAGAGGTTGTCTCCTAATGCGAAAAGGTTGCAAATTGATAAGGGGTTAGAGTTCGAGTTCAGCAAGGACAGAAATAAAGGAAGGAAGTTGAGATAAACACAAACTCTTCCACCAAGGAAGATTGCATTAGAATTAAACAAGAACATCTCAACTTCTGGCGCTATATAATGTTGAAGTATTCCTACTGAAGATTTATTCGCACAAAGACAGAATTGAAGCAAGAACTGAAGGCAAAATTACCAGAGAAATTTTTCAAGAAGAATCCTTGTACGACACAAAGGCTACTGACCAGCTAGAAGAACCAGTTCCATCTATTTGTCTTTCAAGTCTAGTTGGTTGTAGTAGGTGATTTAATATTGTATCTTTCAGCTTTATTAGAAGCAATTGTAATAGGTACACACTGTTCAAGTTAGAGTTAACTTGAAGCTTGTCGCAATTAGCTAGAGGCTAGTTTGCTACAAAGGGATTAGAGTTAGTCCTTAGGTTTACAAAAGAGTTTATTTTGTAAATGTTGTTTGGCTCAGAGTTGTTGTAAAGAGTTTGGAAAAATCCTACTGAGGAGTAGGTCGTGGTTTTTTCACCTTTTGAGCCAGGTGTTTTCCACGTAAAAATCTCTGTGTTTTTACTTTACTGCATTTATTATTCCGCACTAGTAGAAGTTGGAACACCAAGAAGAACCAGGTTCTTCTATTGAGACAGCACTCGAAAAATTGGACACCACACAAATCACCCCCCTTCTTGTGTGGTATTGAAGTATAAAAAAACATACATCATTTCTCGATTCGAGTTTATACGAGCCTGCCTGTAATTTCGATGACTCGATACGGTCTTTCCCCAATTCGGGCCCAGTTTCCCTTTGTTTGGGTTCCTGGTGTGTAGTGCTACCTTTTTCAATACCAAGTCCCCGACTTGAAAATGTCGTAGGTTGGCTCTTCGATTGTAGTACCTTCGTACTCGCTACTTCTGAGCGGCCAACCGGACCAGGACGGCCAACCGCCTTTTATCCAATAATTCTAGGCTCATGGTCATAGCCTCGTTGTCTGAATCTTTGGTAGCATATCAAAACTTGAGGCTCGGTTTCTCCCACCTCGGCTGGTATTAAGGCTTCCACTCCGTAGGCCAGAGAAAATGGGGTCGCCCCGGTACTCGACTTTGAAGTCGTATTGTATGCCCACAAGACTTCGGGCAAGATTTCCTTCCACCTTCCTTTCGAACCGGTCAACCTCTTTTTCAGGTTTCGGTGTATAGTTTTGTTCGTCGATTTTGCTTGCCCATTCCCACTAGGTTAGTAAGGCATTTATAATATCTTTTTGATCTTGTGATCCTCGAAAAACTTACTCACCTTGCTGCCGACGAATTGTTTTCCGTTGTTGCAAAAGATCTCGGCCGGTATCCCAAATCGACATATTATGTGATCCCAGATAAAGTCGATGACGTCTTTCTCTCGGACCTTCTCGAACGCCTGATCCTTAACCCATTTGGAAAAATAATCAGTCATGAATAGTATGAATTAAACTTTACCGGGTGCCCATGTTAGGGGAACGATGATGTTCATTCCCCACTTCATAAACGGTCATGGTGACATGACCGAGTGAAGCATCTCTCCCGGTTGATGAATCATCGGAGCGTGTGTTTGGCACTCGTCGCATTTTCACACAAAGTCTTTCGCATCCTTCTCCATTTCATTCTAGCAGTAGCCTGCTCTGATTAGCTTATGAACTAAGGATTTGCCCCCGAATGGTTCTCGCAAGTACCCTCGTGAAATTCTCTCGTGGCGTATTCGGTCTCTCCCGGACCTAAGCATCTGGCCAATGGACTGAAGAAAGATCTCCTGAACAATTCCCCGTCGACTAAGCTAAATATGGCAGCTTTGGTGCGCAGGGTTCTCGATTCCTTGGGGTCCGAAGGCAATTTTCCTATCTTCAAGTAGTCTATGTATTTGTTTCTCCAAGCCCAAGTCAAACTTGTTGAGTTTACTTCGGCGTGACCTTCTTTTATCACCGAGTTTATCAGTTGTACCACTGGCCCCGAGCTAAATTCATCGGAGTCGACAGACGACCCTAATATAGCTAGTGCAACGGCCCCACTATTTTGATCTTGAGGTATATGTTGCAGAATCCATTCCTTGAATTGGTGCAGGGAGGGTCACCTGCAATTTGTCCAAGTACCTCTGCATTCGTTCTTTCACTTCGAAAATTCCGTTGACTTGATTTTACAACAAGGAGGGAGTCTCATTTGGCTTCAATCACTTCGTCCCCAAGATTCGTAGCCAGTTCTAGACCTGCAATTATGGCCTCATACTCAGCTTTATTGTTAGTCAATTTTACAATTCTAATAGACTGCCTAATTATGCTTCTCGTAGGTGGTTTTAATACAATACCGAGCCCGAACCCCTTCGCGTTGGAGGCACCATCCATGAAGAGGGTCCAGATTCTCGAATTAGCCCCTGAGGTGAGCAGTAATTCCTTTTCGACTTCGAGTATTAAGGCTGGCGTAAAGTTGACCACGAAGTCGGCCAAAATATGAGATTTTATGGCAACTCAGGGTTGGTACTCAATATCTTACCTGCTAATATCCACAGGACATGTGGCCAACCGGCTCGAGCGCTCGGGCTTATGCATGATATTCCTCAATGGGTAAGAGGTCACGACACATATGAGGTGGCATTGAAAATAGGATTTTAGCTTCCTGGAAGCGCTTAACAAAGCGAGCGCTAACTTTTCTAGGTGAGGATACCTCGTTTAGGCATCGTCTATGGTTCTACTAACATAGTAAATAGTAAATTGCGTACCTTCTTCCTATCGGACTAAGACACCACTTACAACCACCTTGGAAACCCCCAAGTAGAGGTACAACTGTTTGTCTGCCTTCAGAGTGTATAGGAGAGGGGGCTCTACAGGTACCGTTTGAGTTCTTCCAAGCTTGCTGGCATCCCGGAGTGCGGGAAAAATTCTTCTTCTTTTTCAATAGTGAGAAGAATCGATGGATTTTGCCCGAGGACCTCGAGATGAACCGGCCCAAAGCAGCTATATGCCTGATCAGTATTTGAACCGCCTTGACATTGTCCACTACGGTGATGTCCTCTATGGCCTTTATTTTGTCAGGGTTGATCTATATCCCCCGATTGAATACCATGAACCCGAGGAATTTTTCCAAACCGGCCCCAAATGTGCATTTCTCTAGGTTTAGCTTCATGTTGTATTTCCTTAGTATGTCGAAGGTTTCCTGTAAATGTTTCAAATGGTCCTCTGCTCGCAGGGACTTGTCAACATATCGTTAACATAAAATTCCATTGATTTCCCTATCTATTATTCAAACATACGATTTACTAGGCGTTGGTAGGTGGCACCAGCGTTCTTTAATCCAAACGACATTACGTTAGAGCAGCATAAGCCAAATTTGGTTATGAAAGAAGTCTTTTCTTGATCGTCCGGGTCCATCCGAATTGGGTTTTACCCGGCCATCGCGTCGATCATTCGATCAATGTTAGGCAAATGGAAAGAATTCTTTGGGCATACTTTGTTTAGGTCTTTATAATCTACACACATCCTAAGTTTATTTCCTTTTTTTGGTACTACTACGTTAGCTAACCAATCTGGGTATTTAACTTCCCAAATGAATCCTATTTTTAGATACCTCATCCTTAATGAATGCATGTTTGTTCTCGGACTGTGGTATCCTCTTCTGCTTAACCGAATGGAACTTCAGGTCCAAATTCAGCTTGTGAGTGGTTACCTCTGGTGGGATCCCTGTCATGTCAAGATAGGACCAAGCGAAACAATCGGCATTATCTTTAAGAAAATCAATAAGGTTTTTCTAAGCTCGGGGGTTAACCCAGTGCCCAGGTATACCTTTCGATCCGGTAGATGCTCGATTAATATGAATTTATCCAAATCTTCAACCATTGATTTGGTGGCGTCTGTGTCATCAAGAGTTATGAATGATCTCGGGACGCCGTAAACGTCCTCATTGTCTTCTCCTCGTTCTTCCTGTTTATTCGGTTCGCTGAGGTCGGTATCAGTGATTTCTATTTAATCTCTTCCTTTTTGGTCGGTTTCGTGTTCCTTGATGTTGAAATTGTAGGCACCGAGATTACCTCGTCGATATCAAACATCTTCCTTGCGGCCGACTATTCTTCAGACCATTTAGACTCCCCCTGGTGTGGGAAATTTCAATGCGTGGTGCAAGGTCAAGGGTACCGCCCTTATATTGTGGACCCATGGCCTTTCCAATAGATCAGTGTTGTCACGATCCAAATTCCCCTCTATTAGGTATCGTGATGGCACCTAGTCTTAGGGACTAGGTAAGCCTAACATATGTCGAATAACAATAATTAAATAGCGTCTAACAACTTTAGAAATTGAATTCTATAAACTTATAATTCCCAAAACTGGTAGTACAAGTCATAAAACTTTCTAGGAGTAGTTATACATAATAATACCTCACTCTTTTGGAAATAAATGAAACAATGGAAATGAATGTCACAACCCAAATCGATGGGTCGCGACGAGCACCTGGTACCTTACTCAACTGAGCATCAATGTAACGTATCTTTCTTGTTACATCATCATATACACGTGACATACGTGCCTAATAGGCCAACATGATCATTTATCAACTCAAAACATAGGTCGACAAGGCCGTACAATCTTTCACGTACACTACATATGTCTACAAGCCTCTAAGAGTACATAAATGTCATAAAGTTCGGGACATGGACCCAATATGCTAATCAGTACATGTCCTAATCATACTGAACACATAAGCAACTTCGGAGCAAATGAAGCGCACTAACACCTTCCGCTGAGCTGATAGCCTACTTGAAGGACTCTCGACCTGTCTATCAGGACCTGCGGGCATGAAACGCAACGTCCCCAGGAAAAAGGGACGTCAGTATGAATAATGTACCGAGTATGTAAGGCACACATAAATAAGTACATAACAGACATGGAAGAAATATAGAGTAACCAACTCAACCTGTAAGTCTGGATAGCTCTGTAAATCATGAAATAATTATAGTGTCTTACATATGCTTATGAATGTCATGTCGTGCATAGGTACATGTTTCATAACATCATCAGGCCTCTGAGGGCATCCCGTCATATCATCTCGGCCACTATGGGCAAATCATCAACGTATACCAGCTGATCAGGTGGTGGTGCGTATATAACGCCATAACCTTTCCCATATCCCATATACATATACATACATACATACATACATACATATATACGTGTATATAATGCAGTCTGAGTCATGGGTCAATGTACATGTATAAATGCATGAAATGCATAAGAATACGTTAATACGATTTTCTCAGAATTCCATAAAAATCAATATTCCTTTCGAATAAATATTATAAAATACGTATTTTATAGGACCCATGAACAGAAGATAATAACAATTCACATGGGAAATCAAGAATATAGACATCCCTAATATTTTTGTGAATAGAGTAATTTATGAAAAATTGTGCGTTTGCTCGTTTCTTCTGTATCATACGGATCATGCCAAAAGAAAGAAGGGATAGCCTTAACATATCTGGAGTAGGAAAAAATTTGTATGATATTCTTGGAAAAGGTTGAAACGTACCCCTTTAGAACCACAAAATTTGTGCGCTGATAAACTTCCAATAATTGTCGTTGGATTGGAAACGTTTTGTTGAAGCACTCTAGCGTTTTGGATTTTAATGTTATGGTTAAAAGGAACTTTTCTTGTGGCTAACACAATAAAGACTACTAGGATTTGCTTTGATCCCTTTGTTTCAAGATTCTGAGCTTGCAGAATTACTATGTGATAGTAAAGGTAAGGACCAAAATGAGCTATTGAGGTAGGAAATGATTATCATTCTCATTATTTTGGTCTTTACAGAATATGGAAAATAATGGACATTTTGCCACCTAACAAAGAAATGACTTAGTCATTTCCTTACAATGTGGCTAGCTGCCATGTATTGAGAGGGTGGAAATTATTAAACTTTATCCGCTTATTAGTTAATTAGGTAATGTTCCGTTACTCGGTAATTAACTAATTACCCGCATAATTAAGAATTATCTCAAATTACTTAAAATTTCACTTATTCTTAATAAACATTATATATCCCATTATTATGGCATGGTACTTTGTATGACACTAGTCCGTAAATATCGGGTATTAACGCTCGACCCGTATTTTACCCCCACATGCCAAACATGGATGAAAATTTATTTTCTCTGACTTGCTTCCCCTTTCACCTTCACGAATTTATTCATCACTCGTGAAATAACATAATCCATATAATCTCCAAATAATCTTTTACTTGGACTGATGTCAATTGCCTTATGACAAATTTAACGTACAATACTACATGGTGCAACATCGTCGTAATTTAATAATGTGAAGCGTATCATCGTAATGTAATACTGTGGGACGTAACATCATCATAATATATTACTGCAAAGGGTAACACCATCGTAATATACTACTGCAGAGCATAACATCGATGTAGTACTGCAGGGCGTAACAATAAATACAACAGAAAGTGACTCTAGAGCCTGCGAACGCCCAGCAGGTACACCTTGAAGTCTCCAGCCACACCGAGCATAAGTATCAAAATCGACCTGGTCCAAAGTACCTGGTTCTACACAAAAAGATGTACAGAAGTGCAGTATGAGTACACCACGGTGGTACTCAGTCTGTATCAAGTCTAATCTCGGTAGAGTAGTGACGAGGCCAGGTCGAGACACTACCGAATATATATATAACCTGCAAGATATGTCTCAAGTCTAACAAGAAAGGACTATCAAAGTAATACCGATAGCAGAAGGATATCAAGTTGCAAACAGTAGTAATGATAAGAGGAAAAAGAAACACGAATGGCAACGAGAATCCACCAAGTAAATCAAACAACAACATATTTGGGATATGGCTAAGTGTAAATGTGCTCAGGTAGGGAAAACAATATCAAATCAACCGAACAAGTGTTTTCTAGAACACGATTCCAATAATTTCAACAACTCTTCAATACACACGGCACCTTGTGCCCACATCTTTCCATCTCACTTCGCACATCGACATCCACGTGCCATTTGGTACATAATATATGTGCTAATTTCTTCTTGAGACATTCAAGAGATTTCTTCTATACATACATATATATATATATCATGAAGTAAATCTATAGTTTTTAGACCAAATAGGGAATCAGTGAGAAAGGTGAGGTTTGGTTTTAGAAATTAATTGAGTGAGGAAAATAACATTTTTTTTTCAATTAAAATTCAACATCGAATAACTATCACATTTAATGTAGAGTTTATTAGTTTAAATTCATTTGTAAGTAAAATAAAACCTCAGACAGGTTGAGAAGATTAAGTTGAGAAAATAGTTGAAGTAAAATATGATAAATAGTAGAGATGGTGAGTATAGAAACAATCGGCGGGTTCTAACTCAAAGTCACACAGGGTAACATGATATTAGTTCTTTCATTTTTAAAATACTATCTTACTAACGAATCAGCAGGGCAAAAGGTAATGACTCAACATAGTAAATTCACTTTGAAAATCGGTATATATATATTATATATATATATATATATATATATATGTGTGTGTGTGTGTGTGTGTGTGTTGCAGTGTGAAACCCGATCCCACCATATATCATTATCAACATAATAGTTCACCCTTATTACTCTGTATCAATCCACCCTAATTCTTCCTGTTGCGGCGTTCAACCTGATCCCACCGAATAATCATATTCACCCTTATTCCACCTCATCAATCCTCCCTTATTCCTCATGTTGCGGAGTGTAACCCGATCCCATCATATAATAGTAATTTACCCTTATTCCTCCTCAAAATATAATCACCCTTATTCCTCTTGTTGCGGCGTGCAATCCGATTCCACCATATAATAACATAAATCAATCAACAACAATTCAATAACTCAATTACAAGGAATTCTACAATGAAAAGTATGGGTGCACGACAATAAAGGAACCACGTAACAATCAAACGAATACAACTACTTTCAAAAGGAAACAAGACATGTAAGGCACGTGATAACTACACAGGTATTCACAACAACTTGAACTCGTAATAGATAAGCACATAATCATAGAATAACTCAAAATTTAGGAGGTAACAATATAATAATGAAGGAAATGACAACAACCGATGAATATGGAGGCCAAATAACAAATAAAAGGCAAATAAGGACTAACAACATCATATAGAGCATGTGAGAATAGTCTAACAAAGAGCTACCACATTTTATGATAATTTACTCAAAAGCATGGAAAGAGACTAGGCAATCTAACCGGTCAATACCACATATAAACTGTGTACTCACTCATCATCCTGCGTACATGGCTTTCACATATCAAGATAGCACAATTGACTCAATTCCTAAGGGGTGGTTTCCCCCACANTAAATAGTAGAGATGGTGAGTATAGAAACAATCGGCGGGTTCTAACTCAAAGTCACACAGGGTAACATGATATTAGTTCTTTCATTTTTAAAATACTATCTTACTAACGAATCAGCAGGGCAAAAGGTAATGACTCAACATAGTAAATTCACTTTGAAAATCGGTATATATATATTATATATATATATATATATATATATATATGTGTGTGTGTGTGTGTGTGTGTGTTGCAGTGTGAAACCCGATCCCACCATATATCATTATCAACATAATAGTTCACCCTTATTACTCTGTATCAATCCACCCTAATTCTTCCTGTTGCGGCGTTCAACCTGATCCCACCGAATAATCATATTCACCCTTATTCCACCTCATCAATCCTCCCTTATTCCTCATGTTGCGGAGTGTAACCCGATCCCATCATATAATAGTAATTTACCCTTATTCCTCCTCAAAATATAATCACCCTTATTCCTCTTGTTGCGGCGTGCAATCCGATTCCACCATATAATAACATAAATCAATCAACAACAATTCAATAACTCAATTACAAGGAATTCTACAATGAAAAGTATGGGTGCACGACAATAAAGGAACCACGTAACAATCAAACGAATACAACTACTTTCAAAAGGAAACAAGACATGTAAGGCACGTGATAACTACACAGGTATTCACAACAACTTGAACTCGTAATAGATAAGCACATAATCATAGAATAACTCAAAATTTAGGAGGTAACAATATAATAATGAAGGAAATGACAACAACCGATGAATATGGAGGCCAAATAACAAATAAAAGGCAAATAAGGACTAACAACATCATATAGAGCATGTGAGAATAGTCTAACAAAGAGCTACCACATTTTATGATAATTTACTCAAAAGCATGGAAAGAGACTAGGCAATCTAACCGGTCAATACCACATATAAACTGTGTACTCACTCATCATCCTGCGTACATGGCTTTCACATATCAAGATAGCACAATTGACTCAATTCCTAAGGGGTGGTTTCCCCCACACAAAGTTAGACAAGATACTTACCTCAATTCGGCCAACTCAATACTCAATTTAGATTTTCCTTTACCAATTCACCATCGCTTGACCCAATCTAGCCAAACAAGACTTAAATACATCAAACAATGCAAGAGAAAATAATTTCAATTAACAAAGCTATGATCCTTATACAATTTGCAAAAAATCAACAAAAGTCAACTCCCCAAGCCCGAACTTTGGAACCCGACAAAATTTATAAAATTCGAACACCCATTAAATTACGAGTCCAACCATACTACTTTCACTCAAATCCGACTTCGAATCAATATTCAAAACTCAAAAATTCACTTTATAAAATTTTAGACAAAACCCCCAAATTTCACTTTGAAATCATCAATCAAATGCCTAAAACGAAGATGGATTTATGAAATATAACTAAAATCGAGTATAGAACACTTACCCCAATCCATATAGTGAAAATCACCTCCAAAAATTATCCGAATCTGAGCTCCCTAACTCAAAATATGACCAAGTGAACAAACTTTCGATAATAAGTATTTTTACCCAGTTGTTCTGCCTCGTTTTGCATAAGAAATTATCCCGAAACTCATTTTTGATGCCTCCCATAGATTCCTTGTAAAATTTCAGTCAATTTAGGCTTTTGAATCACTTCATTTGAACTTATAATGAAGGGGATATGTTGATTTCAATATTTGGAAATAATGCATATTTTTAAATACGAAGTCAGTGGCAATTTCGTAATAAATGTGAAAAATCTGGCAGCCCAATTCTTAGTAAAATGACCATAAAATCTTCATATGATGTCCAAATTTGATGATTTTTTTGTTATGGCTCCTTAATTACGATATGGATCTAATCTTCAATCAAAACAGAAATCAGAACTCATTTGTTTAATGTGGTACCATTTATGCTTGAAGAAACAACGTCGAAACATAAGAAAAACGAGTGCAACACAACCCAAAGCTATCCGAAACTCACCCGAGCCCCTTGGGACCCCGTACGAACATACCAACAAGTCCCATAACAAACACAGACCTACTCGAGGCCTTAAATCACACATAATAACATCAAAACGACGAAACGCACCTCAAATCAAACTTAATGAACTTTCGAAATTTCGACTTCCAAAAACTCGCGCCGAAGCATATCAAATCAACTCGGAATAAAATTAAATTTTTCACACAATTCCTAATACATCATACGGAGCTACTTGTGCTCCCAAACTATCGAACAAAGTGCAAATTCTCAAAACGACTGTTCGGGTCGTTACAAGTGTACCTCATGTCCCCTTCGATCACGTAGAACTTTGTTTCTTGGATTGTCTGGGTGGTGTTTACTGGTAAAGTTATCTCACATTTCATGGTCTCACACGCCATGTAGAATCCATTCAATAAGCTGACTGCTGGTATGATTTGGTCATGTAACCCCAATTGCTCTATGACCCTTGATCTGATGATGTTAGTTGAGCTACCTGGATCAATCATCACACATATAACTCGAGATTTATTGATAAGTACGGATATATTGGTGCATCGTTTTGAGTTTGTACAGTGCGCTTGACATCTTTGTCGCTAAACAAATTGGCTCCCTCCGGAACATAATCTCGGTTGCGTTTTTGCCTCGTAATAGACACTTTAGTGTGTTTTATCATTGGCCATTGGGGGACTTCGACTCCTCAAATGACCATGTTGATCACGTGCTGAGGCTCCTCTTTTTTGACCTGATTGTTGACGTCACTATTTCTGACGTGGTTTTTGGCTCGTTCACTTAGGAATTCTCGGAGGTGCCCATTGTTGAATAGTCGAGAAACTTCTTCTCTTAGTTGTCGGCGATCGTCGGTCCTATGACCATGAGTGCCGTGATACCTACACATCAAGTTAGGATCTCTCTGGGCTGGATCGGACTGCAACTTGTTCGACCAGAAATGGGGATCTTTGATTAAATTAATTAATTAATTAATTAGGAGGTTAATCCTAGTTAAAGGTAATAACTTCAGATCTATGATAAGTAATGTGGGTGATATAAAATAGCGTTGATACAGCTTTAGTGCACTAGGTGTTAAACGTTTCGAATGTTATAATGAGCTAGAAGTATCAAATATTAAATAGTAATAAATATCACTAAATATAAATAAAGAGGAAGACTCACCAAATATTGAATGAGGTGGATGGTTCCTCTTTCTGGCAATGATGAATGACAAGTATCTATGAGAATATTGAAGACTTTCTCAGATCTGGTGGAAATGACAAGGAATAATCCAAAAAGACGAATCTCCTTAGAAAGGTGTTATTTGTATGTATCTAGAGAGTTTTCTTTCCAAGAGAGTTCTCATCATATAGAATATTACATGCCTTTTGCCTTATCTCTCATTCTATTTATATGAGACTTTCCCCCAAAGAACCCTAAAAGTACAAATACAGAGAATATTCAATGGAATATTCCCTCTAAAGATCCTAATACAAAACTAGCCGTTACTGTTGCTCGTGACTCTCGACCTCGGCCTTGGTTGACTGCTCGGCGGTAAGTTCCATTAATCACTGGTTGACCTTGGTCAAATTACCCATGATAATCACTTCTTCATGTTGAATTTCCCCCGTCAGATTTTGACACATACAATTAGTCCCTCTGTTTATCGAGGTTGTCTTTTGGTTGACCTCGGTGAGCGTACTTCACCAGTCGCAGTTGAGAAATTCTAGTGGGCAGGTCGAGTAGTAATCGATCACGGTCGAGGTGATAATGTGGCATTTTGCGTGCCACAACTTATCGTGACGTTGCAGACTGACGTCAAAAAATCATGCGTCATTATTACGTATTTTCCCGATGCGTTGCATCGCTTCTTGCGCCCCTGCCATTTTGATATTTGTGAATCGACGGTTGGTTCTCTTGATTAGGGTGCGTGGGTTCTTTGTAAATAGTGATTGGAATCCCTTCGCATGGTCCTTTGTGTTTTCTGGCATTTGAACCTTCATATCTTCCTCTTTTCTTCTTCTTCTTCTTCTTCTTCTTCCTGTATTCTTGCTACCATTGCTTTCACTTTCGCACCCTTGTTTCTCTTTCTGGATTTAGCGATTTCTGCTACTCCTACCTCCCTTATATTTGTACTTTCTGCACTTACAAGCAATTGAAAATGGTTAATGTATCTTCTAGCTTTGGAGGGGCTTCTGATCTAATCCCACTAGCAGGGAGAATGCCTCTTCATGACGATGGGGCTGCCATTGTGGCTGAGCTTCCCCACCGTAGAGGAAATAATTTCTCGTAATGACAAAGCCAGGTCAGAATTCTCAAAACTGCCCTCAGATGAGCCTGAGCCTGTGGAATCTGAAATGGACGCGGCCACCCTTGCTGAATTTTGGACCAAGTTCAACATCCCGGCTCACATTGACCTGATCCCGGCCGGTCACGATGTAGTACAGATTTATCTCCCTGGATATTGCACGTTCTACGCATATTGATCTACGTGGTCTATTCTCTTCCTCTTCCTCCGTAGGCGGAAGAATTTTGCCGCTATTATGGCGTCTGCCCGGCTCAGCTTTCCCCCTACATTTACAAGTTTTTACTTATGTTGATAAAGTACGCGGAACTGGCCAACCACAGAATTTCTATTCTCCATCTGTTGCGCCTCTTCGCACCAAGTTTCCATAGGGGTATGGTGTTACACCTTCGCCACCGTGGAAGCAAGGGATTGGTGGTGAAGATGGACAATTAGTCCAATCGTCAATTTTGGTAAAACTTCTTCTATATCAAGACCGAGGACGTGGTGTCAAACCCTAATGGGTTTCCTGAAGAATGGAACTTTTCCCTAAGTACTTTCGCTTATTGTTTACTTGTTTATTTTGGTGGTAGCTTAATCGTTCCTCTTTTTTTACAGCTGAGAAAGGGCCCCCTTCGTTGGTTTCAGACATTCATGACTTGGTGAGTAAGGTCCTTCCCCATATGGTGGGGATCCGTGAATGGTCGGCATCCCACAAGAAGTTTGGGCACAAGCCCTCCGTGACCGGTGAATTTTTTATTTGAACTTCTGTTGCTTTGACCTTCATGTTGTCTTCTTTTCCTTCTCTTTTTTTTTATAGCGGGGTTGGCTTGATGACCAAATTAGGGGGCTTGAGAAAGAGGTTTCAAAGCTTAGTGATCAGAATGTCGTTCTCGAAGCTGAAAAGGTGCAATAACTGGCTCAGTCGTCCTCCTCTCACACTTCCACTTATCTGGATGTTCCGCGGGATTTGTACGATAAGTGGATCCACGCCGAGGCCCAGCTAGACATATTCAGGGATTTGATGACGGCGGGGAGGGTTTCTGAGGCTGAGTTTGAGGATGCTCGTGTTAAGGCGCTCGCAGATCGGGTCGCGTGTGGTTATGATCCTGCTGCGCCATGGACTGGTGATGGCGAAGAGGACTTGGACAAGATTGAACAAGGCACCTGGCATGAGGATTAATACTCTGATGGCGAGGGAGACGGTGGAGACGGTGCTGCTGAATAGTTATGCCTTTTGTAATTTTTTGTGTTCACTTTTGCGAGTGCCTATTCATTCCTTGTAAAAATATATTTTTGAATTGGAAAGCTATTTTTGTTGTTTGTTTTAGAATCTTCTCATTTTCTCTTGTATATTTTCCTTGTTTGGTTGCTTCGACTAGAAGAACTTTGGATTTAGTCATAGCCGTGTTGGTAGATGTTAACTCGAACAGATCGAGTGTGACTTAATTCGAGCGAGATCGAATGTGATTTTAATTAATTCGAATGAAGTTAAATGTAACCTTAATTAATTCGAACGAGTTCGAATGTTTCTTTAATTGATTCGAACGATGCCGAATGTGAGTTAATTCGAGCTAAGTCGAATGCTACTCTTAGTTAGTTCAAACGAGGTCGAACGTTATTTTGATTGATTCGAACAAGGTCGAATGTGAGTTAATTCGAGCGAGGTTGAATGTTACACTTAGTTAGTTCGAACGAGGTCGAACATTATTTTGATTGATTCGAACGAGGTCGAACATGAGTTAATTCGAGCGAGGTTGAATGTTACTCTTTGTTAGTTCAACGGGGTCGAATGTTATTTTGATTGATCCGAACGAGGTCGAATGTGATTTAATTCGAGTGAGGTCGAATGATACTCTTAGTTAGTTTGAACGAGGTCGAACATTATTTTTGCTAAATTGATACAGCGTTGTTTCGGTGAAAACATGGGCGAACTTCATGTACTTGTATACTTCGCTTGCATATATTAGATAAATTTACATGTTTTCCGGGCTGGTATTCCAGTCCCAATCTATCTGTCTATATAGTTCCTTCATTGGTCGACCTGGAGAAGTATTTGAGAGGTCAGGAAATAAACTAATCAACTTGTGTCCTCACCTGTTCGTGCTTTAACTCGAAATGTCCTCCTTGTCGCCTCTTTAAAACCTCTCCGAGAAAACCCAATTGGGACAAAACTCGGGTTAAGGAAAAAGAGTACGACTCGGAGAACATTTTTCCTTAGAAGTTGAAGTACTTGAGGTGCGAGATGTTCCGTTGTTTGGTAGTAGTTTTCCTTCCATCATTTCCAGTTGAAATGACCCTTTGTTTGCTGTTGCTGTGATTTTATATGCGCCGTCCCAATTCGTTCACAGTTTTCCTTCCCGATGGTCCTTGCTTGCCTGTGTTTTGGCCTTGAGTACGTAGTCCCCGACTTTGAGTGGTATGACCTTGGATTTTTTTATTGTAGTAGCATTCTTCCTGTTTTTTTTGGGCGATCATCCTTATGTAATCCATATCTCTACATTCTTCGGCTTTATCGAGGTTCTGCCTTCTGCTTTCGTCGTTTCTCGACCCACTCTCATGGGAGTATCTCAGACTTGGTTCTCCGACCTCGACTGGTATTACTGCATCAGTCCCATAGACTAATAAGTAAGGTGTCTGTCCTGTGCTTGTTTTCGGCGTTGTGCGGTATGCGGATAACACTTCCGACAGTAGTTCCGACCATAGTCCCTTAGTGTTCTCGATCTTTTTCTTCATGATATTCAGTATTGATTTGTTGGAGGATTCCGCTTGCCCATTGCCTGCGGGATGGTATGGCGTGGAGAGTATTCTTTTGATATGCCATTTCTCGAAGAACTCGTCGATCTTTTTCCTGGTGAATCGAGGCCCATTATCATAACTGATCTCTTTGGGGAGGCCGAAACGACACACAATATTCTTCCATATGAAGGAGATTACTTCTTATTCGCGTATTTGGGCGAATGCACCTGCTTCCACCCACTTGGAAAAATAATTAGTTAAAACTAAAAGATATCGTACATTACCTCGCCCCGCTAGGAAGGGGCCAATGAGAAAGAAATCGTACATTCATTCTTTCTTCTCTGTTACCTGCCATGTCAGATCGGTACACACAAGAAGATATAGGGTTTTTTGTTCCCTCTTTTTTTAGATCTGAAAGAAATTAAAACTTTGACTAGGAAGTCCCCACAGACGATGCCAAATTGTTCGACCAAAAATAGGGAGCTTTGATTAAACTAATTAATTAATTATTTAGGAGGTTAATCCTAGTTAAAGGTAATAACTTCATATCTATGATAAGTAATGTGGGTGATGTAAAACAGCATTGAGACAACTTTAGTGCACTAGGTATTAAACGTTTAGAATGTTATAATGAGCTAGAAGTATCAAATATTAAATAGTAATAAATGACACTAAATATAAATAAAGAGAAAAATTCACCCAATATTGAATGATGTGGATGATTCCTCTTTATGACAATGATGAATGAAAAGTATCAATGAGAATATTGAAGACTTTCTCAGATCTGGTGGGTATGACAAGGAATAATCCAAAAAGACGAATCTCCTTAGAAATGTATTTTTTGTATTTATCTAGAGAGTTTGCTTTTCAAGAGAGTTCTTATCATATAGAATATTACATGCATTTTGCCTTATTTCTCATTCTATTTATATGGACATTCTCCTAAAGAATCCTAAAGTACAAGTACAGAGAATATTCAATGGAATATTCCCTCTAAATATCCTAATTCAAAACTAGTTGTTACTGCCGCTCGTGAATCTCGACCTCGGCCGTGGTTGACTGTTCGGCGGTAAGTTCCATTAATCACTGGTCGACCTCGGCCAAATTACCTATGATAATAACTTCTTCGTGCTGAATTTTCTCAGTAGGAATTTTACCCATACACAACTGTCGGGGCCATTTGGTCTCTTTGATGCACCATACGACCGACACGATGCTCGCAGCGTCTATGTTGAAGTTATATTCCGATAATCTTGGTGCCCCTGCTCCCGAGCGACCTGTCGAATCCATTCTTGCTCTTCTCGTTCCTTGTAGGGCGAAGCCCAGATCCATTTCCCCTTCGGTTCATGTTGTATGGTTGATACCGATCTCAGACCGGTCTTGGCTCTTGATCGATGGCTGTCTTAGATCTATCATCAGCCCTGATGGGGTAAATAGATCCAGAAGGGGCCCCGAGTTGGTCGTCATCGACCCTGATATACTGGTACCTGTTGTGGACGCCGGCCCAGGTTACTGATCACGCTCAACTATGTCTTATAAAGGACTAAGCGGGCGTTGCAAATATAATCTGAGTATTTAGCCCAGAGTCGAATCCCACAAGGAATTAACCTATCAATTATTGTTATTAGACTACTCGATTCTCAATAATCAATTTCCGAAAGGTTATGAATATCACTTTTCGGTATTTTTATTACTACAGCTGAATGAAATTAAATAAACTAAAAGACAACTAATATTGAGGTGTAAACAGATGCAATAAAGGTCTAAGGTTATGGTTTTCCCCGTTGGTGAACTTCCTTCTTGTATACTTCCTATAGTTTTGATTTAGTTGTATCTATCAATCATGAACACTCCAGCTACCATAAATCTCTCTCAAGTAATTATGATAATTTACTAGACGCACTCTCTCAAGTTACGCTAGCTAGATTGCATTATAGTTCACTTTAGATTGCACCCGAGGTATCGTTATCTCTAATCCAACCTCTAAACCCTCGGTTATGACTCTCGCCTATACTCCGGGAGTGGTGTTGTTCAAACAACTACCTAAATATGCACTCTCTCTCAAGTAGATACAAAATAAATAGGCACAGCTAATTGAGGGTCCTTCAATCAACTACAACAAGAACGTAGTTAAACAAATAGAGATTAACAACCAACCAAAACTATATTAATATCACAATAAATTCATCCCCCAACGGGTTCCACCAAAACCTTAGATTAGAAAAGTTAGCTACTCATAACAATAATGAAAACTACAAAAGAATTCATGAACGATGATAAAAATCACAAGAGAAGGAGGTATGGATTGATGCCCAATTGCCCTCCTTGCCTCTTGCCCTTGCTTTTCTTGTTCTAAACTCGAAACCTAGATAATCTACTCCTTTGGGCGAATTGAACCTTTTATAGGTTAAGTGGATTGGCCCCGAACTTCCAAAAGTACCCCTTTTGAAGTACTTTTCCCGTCTGGACTAGCGTGGGCGCGCTAATCTCGCGCTAATACCCGCGCTAATGGGATTTCTGTCTGTCTCCGGAAAGCTGGGCTAGCGCGGGCACGCTACAGCCCGCGCTAATGGGGTTTCCTACTGCCTCGATAAATCTCCAGCCTTCAAATCACCTCAAATTACCCCATGGCCTGTTATTCTTCAAATTCGCCCGGATCACCGTCATAAGTCCTCAATAGCTTATTGTACTCCTGTGAAACACAAAAATCACCATTAGAGCCAATTTATCATCATTTAACACACTTAAGACCTTGAAGCATCATTAAGTTAGAGTATAAATATACGCTAAACTATGTGAATTCATCCTATTAGCAACACCCCACACTTAAATCATTGCTAGTCCTCGAGCAATCCACTACATCCTACAAGGTTTCTTTGCATCAGACACTTTCCTATGGTGTCACACCACGAACGTTTTACAAGCATTGTACCTAGCAATGTAACATCTATGCCTCAAGCGATGACTCTCACATGCCATGCTATACTCTTACTTCCTCGAGATACTCTACAAGGAGGTCAAGACTTACCTCTTTTTCATAAATCACGTGCCCTCACTTCACACAATTGAGAGTAGTTCCACAAAAGATAATAGTAAAAGCAATAGGAACTTTAAATCGAAAGAATTCACTTACTCTCAAAAAGAACAGTCATATGTCACACAGATACGCCATAGGCTTGCCCGTAGTGTAATACTCTACTAATTGAGTTTATTCAGTCTAAGATCAATATATCTTTATTTGGTTGCAATGTAGGCTAAAGGACGGGTAGGATACATTTGGGTATAGTGATTAACCTCCCTAAGCACTTTTAATACAATTACATTAATATTCATCCCATTTTCATGTTTGGCCAAAATTTCCACCACTCTCTTTAATTACCCCCAACATTTCATTAGGTGCATTTTTTTTCTTCAACTCACCACCCATCAAGGATTGTATTTATTCATTGTCCTTCTTTCTTCCTGTATTTATTTATTTATTTTTTTCCAGTGGTTTTCATTCTTTTATGCTTCGCACCATCTTCCTATTTCGCTGATTCCACTCAAAAACCAGACCACCACCCCACACTTAGACTTTTACATGTTCTCTACAATTCAAGTGCTCATAGGAGGTATAAGGTTCAAACAGTCAGGCTATTCAAATAATTGGGTATGGTTTGTAATGTGGTTGCCAACAAAACAGGCTTATAAGCTCAAAGGGGTTAACTATGGTGAATTGCAATCAGGTGGATACATATTTTATGTCTGGCTTAACAAATAAATGCCTATATCACTTCTAAGACTGAACAAACTACTATTTCGCTTTGCACACACACGAGGCAAGTTCTAGGTATCAAATGTGGATATAGAGTAAGATGCAAAATACCTCACACACAGATGACACACAATTCAATCCAAATTGGTTCATCAAAACACTCCATTGAGCATTCAAGTTAGTTACAACATGCACCATTAAGGCATTCTACAACAGTCAACAGGTGAGTCTAAGCGTCACACTCTAGGATTCACGGTGTTTGGGTGTAACACACTAAGGGTAGAATTTTATCATTCAATACCTTTTCCAAAGGATTCCTAACAACTAAAAATAAAAGAAGAAGCTATCTATACCCGGTTCAAGCTAAACCCTTGGAAAAGAACCGCGGTCAAAAGAAAAACCAAGGGGGAGTTACTACACTACCTAAAAAAGAAAAAGAAAATCTTTTTGGTGTTTTGTTTGGACTAACCTCCTTCAAGAAAACTTCCTAAGAAATCCGTCATCAGGAAGAGTCCACTAAATTTTCTGATTTTTTTTCCCGATCGACTTGGACCCTCAAGAACCCCGCCGAAGGGATCCGTCATTGGGCCAAGACGACTTGATTAACTATACCTAACAAACAACTAAAACAAACTACAAAAAGAAAACATAAAACAAAACTCCTTCGACCAATTTAAACACAAACTAAAGTAAACAATTCATAACTGTACAACATACAACAAAACAAGGAATCCATCCCCCACCCCACACTTAAAATGAGGACATGTTCTCATGGCCAATTAAAAATAGAGTAAGTAAAGGGGACTTCCCTGACAACTCAATCCTGGTCGGGGACGGTGCTTGAGTCCACGTTGCACGCACGACCCAGGGCGCGGAGCCAACCTATGATCCTCTTCTCAGATTTCTTCTGCTGGGTGGCCATCTCATCAACACGAGTCCCTAGGTTAGTCACCGAGGTCCTCAGCCATCCACATCTTGCTCTAGGCGGTCTAACCGCTGTCCCCGACTGGCCCTAGACGGGCCTCCAACATCCGCAGCCTGCTCCTAAACAGGCTGCTCCTCCTCCATGTGCACAGTGTCCTCACCTCCCTGTTGATGCTCCTCCTCCGCTTCATCTTCCTCAGAGTCATGCCCCACTAATTCCTCATCTGCCGCCACTGCCTCTTTGCCCGTAGTAACTCTTTCAGTTTTGAAGGGTGCACCTCAGGCACCCGACCATCTACAGCAAAGTTGCCTGGCACCCCAGCCGCAGTGCACAATCCAGTAACAAGCGATGGGTAGAAGAACCCATACCTTTGGACCTTCATGCGGACAAACATCTCTTCATGAATTACCTGGGCCACATCGAACGGTGCATCTACCATGAAGCACCAAATCAAATAACCTCGAGGAATGTTCACCTTTGAAGTGTTTTTGGATGGAAATAGTCGGCTATTGATCAGGTACAACCAGCATTTGGCCTCAAACTTGAGGGCCGGGGAGTGGAATTTGTTCCCATATTTGTACCACTTCAATGCGACGCCCGGTCGACAGATGGTCGGGGTAAACGTATCTCGGGGAGTCATTTTTCCACTATAGGTCTGGTAGGCATCCACATAACTAGCCACTGGTGGATGTAGCCTGTACATTGTCCGAATGTTCTCCATTAAGGCATTAACCTGCCTTCTCCGCACTGTTACCACAAAGTTTTCGTGCTCCGGAGCATTGGCATAAAATTCCCGGACAATCATGGCATTTGCCTCATCAGGTTCCTAAAACAAAACATCCAGGCGACGCTGCATTAACACCTCATACATTCTAGGACAGTTCATCCTGATGGCTTCAGAGTCCATGGCCTGCTCAAGTATAGCTGTCTTATCCTCTTTTTCAGCGAATCTGTCATGAGCCTTCGTTGAGACAAACTTGTGGCTATTGAAAGGCCTCGACTCAACTGATTTTTGGGGCCTTCCTCCGGTGGAGGCTCTTGCCGGACGACTCGAGGAGGAGCATGTGGCTTGATGCTTGCGTGGAAGCATGGTACCTACAATTAGCACAGTATTAGCTCAGTACAACAGGGTGACCCAACTGTGGTTACTCAGACTCCACCACAAAATTGGTCACATTACTTCCCTTCACTGGGGCCTTTTTACAAACATGTGGTGGGCATTAACAATTTAAACCTCAAGCACTTAATAATGGATATGAGAACCACCACAATAACCCAAACATAATCACAACACCCCACACTCCCTATGTCATCTCTTTTCAGTACAAATCAACTACTACCCAGTACGGCTACCAAATAAGAAAAAGCTACAATTTCTGTACACAATGAAAAGAAAAACAAAGTTACAAAATATAAAAAAGAAAATTAGTGTAAGAAATACATACCTGTAGATTTGAAGGAAGGAGATGGAGTAATGGGGGTTGAAGAAGACTTAGAGATGGGAGTGCTTGAGTTGTGGAATGGAGTGCTTGAGTCAGGGGTTTGCTTGCGTTTGGGGGAGAAAGATGGAGAGGAAAAAAAGAAGAAAAAGGGGAAGGGTTTATGGGAGGCTGGAGTTCTATTGTGAGAAGGAAAGTGAGGGGAAAGGGTTGGGTCGGTTGGGGGTGGGGTATAAAATTAATTGGGTGGTTGGGAAAATTACAAAAAGAAGGTAACAAAATAAAAAATATTAACCCGAAAAACTTACTTGTGTCGAGACGGTCTAGCGCGACATTAGTGCTAGAATAGCGCGGGCGCGCTAGTTCAGGGGTTGAGGGACAGTGTAAAACCCCACTAACACAACCTCTAGCACGAGATTAGCGCGGCTGGTCTAGTGGCAAAGTTGGAGAGGCAGTGAGAAACTTGACTAGCGCGACCTTAGCACTAGCTTAGCGCGGGCGCGCTAGTCCAGGCGTCAGCAAAAATCATTATTTTGTTTTCTTCTTTCTTGGGGTCATGTATTCACCCCTTTTCTCGCACACCTGCATATGTTTTCTTCTTTCTTGGGGTCATGTATTGGGTTGCCTCCCAACCAGCCTTGATTTAATGTCACGGCACGATGAATACAACAATCAATAGGTTGCCTCCCATGAAGCGCCTGATTTACCGTCGTGACACGATGCAGAATGAGTGCAATTAAGGCTCGCTCAGCCTCTAAGGTTCAAAAAGATGTACCACATCCAACTCACTGGTTTCGTTCATCCCCACATACATTTTCAATCTTTGTCCATTGACCTTGAAGGCGTTAGACCCATCTTCAGCAGCAATTTCCATATCACCAGAAGGAAACACTTCGACCACTTTAAATGGTCCAGACCATTGGGACTTGGGCTTACCCGGAAATAATCTCAATCTTGATATTGTAGAGCAATACTTTGTCTCCGAGTTTGGAATTTCGGTCCACAATGTTTTTGTCGTGTTACCTCTTCATTCTCTCTTTATATAGCTTTGTGCTCTCAAATGCTTGATATCTGAACTCTTCCAACTCATGCAGCTCTGTGACTCAATTTTCTCCCGCAGCATCGAGATCCATGTTCAACTGCTGTAATGCCTACCACGCTCGATGTTCTAGCTCCACAGGCAGGTGACAGGTCTTACCAAATACCAACTTGTACGGAGACATACTAATTGGTGTTTTAAATGCTGTCCTATAGGCCCAGAGTGCGTCATCAAGCTTTTTCACCCAATTAGTTCTTGTGGCGTTTACTATTTTGTTCAGCACACTCTTGATTTCACGGTTTGATACCTCAACCTGCTCGCTCGTCTGATGGTGATAAGGGGTTTCCACCTTGTGGCGCACATCGTACTTGGCTAGTAGCTTCTCGAAGACACGATTACAAAAGTGAGTGCCTCTGTCACTAATAATAGCCCTTGGGGTCCCAAAACGGGTGAATATGTTTTTCTTCAAGAACCCCACCACCACTCTTGAATCATTGGTAGGGAACGCTGCACCTTCTACCCATTTGGACATGTAGTCTACAACAACAAGTATGTACTTATTGTCGTAAAAGCTGACAAAGGGACCCATGAAGTCAATCCCCCATACATCAAACACCTCTACTTCTTGTATTGGATTCATGGGTATCTCATGACGACGGGATATGTTCCCCGTCCTTTGACATTCGTTACAGCCCTTCAGCCATTGGTGAGCATCTTTGAACACAGTAGGCCAGTAGAACCCGACCTCTAGCACCTTAGCTGCTGTCTGAACTCCCCCAAAATGTCCTCCATATGGTGATGCGTGAAAAGCCTGCAAAACAAAAAATTGTTCTATCTCGGGGACACACCTCCGGATCATGTTATCAATGCAAATTTTAAACAAATGAGGTTCATCCCAATAGTAATTGCGGAAATCACAATAAAACCTTTTCTTTTGGACATAAGAGAGTTCGTAAGGTTCAATACCACTTGCCAGGTAGTTTGCAATGTCTGCGTACCATGGCACATCCTCTACGCTCGTGGTGAGTAGCTGCTCGTCTGGAAAGGTTTCCAGAATATCCTCCGATTCAATTGCATTCTCAGCTCCTTCAAGACGTGACAAGTGGTCAGCGACTTGGTTCTCTTTGCCCTTGCAGTCACGTATGTCCAAGTCAAATTCTTGAAGAAGCAACACCCAACGAATTAGGCGCGACTTAGACTATTTTTTCTCAACCATGTATCGGATGGTTGCGTGATCAGTATACACAATCACCTTCGACCCGATCAAGCAAGACCTGAACTTGTCAAAGGCGAACACTACTGCCAACATCTCTTTTTCGGCCACAATGTAGTTCAGCTGAGCTCCACTCAAAGTCCTACTTGCGTAGTAAATTGGGTGCATTATTTTATCTTTGTGTTGACCTAACATGGCTCCCACTGCGTAGTCACTGGCATTGCACATGAGTTCAAACAGTTTCTCCCAGTCGGATGCAATGATGATTGGTGCCGTGACTAACCACTTTTTCAGCTCCTCAAACGCTACCCTGCAATCACTAGAAAACACAAATTACAGAGGGGTTGACGATCTTGGAGAAGTCTTTGATGAATCGCCGGTAGAACCCGGCATGCCCAAGGAAGCTACGCATAGCTTTGACTGATGTGGGAGGTGGAAGTTTTTCGATCACATCGACTTTAGCTCGATCCACCTCAATTCCTTTACTTGACACCAAGTGCCTCAAGACGATCCCTTATTGTACAATGAAATGGCACTTCTCCCAGTTAAGCACAAGATTCGTCTCAATGCACCTTTTTAGGACACGGGTCAGGTTTGCTAGGCACTCATCGAATGAATTTCCCACAACTGAGAAATCATCCATGAATACCTCTATGATGTCTTCGACCATGTCTGTGAATATGGCCATCATGTACCTTTGGAATGTGGCAGGTGCATTGCATAGGACAAATGGCATCCTTCTGAAGGCAAATACCCCAGAGGGGCATGTGAAGGAGGTCTTTTCCCTGTCTTCCGGGCGATTGAAATCTGGTTGTACCCTGAGTACCCTTCCAGGAAACAAAAGTGAGACCTCCCTGTAAACCTATCGAGCATCTGATCAATGAAGGGAAGTGGGAAGCGGTCTTTACGGGTGGCAAGATTCAGCTTTCTGTAATCCATGCATATTCTCCATTCCGTGACGGTTCTTGTAGATATCAACTCATTTTTTTCATTCTTTACAACTGTTATGCCACCCTTTTGGGGAACACATTGCACTAGGCTGACCCAACTGCTGTCAGAGATGGGGAAAATGATTCCCCCATCTAACCACTTGATGATTTTTTTATTCACCACTTCCTTCATGTTTGGGTTCAAGCACCTTTGATGTTCCTTGGAAGGTCTGTGTCCCTCTTCCGGGAGAATCATGTGCATGCAATATGCCGGGCTGATCCCTTTGATATCTGCCATGGTCCATCCAATGGTAGTCTTGCACTCTGAGAGTACCTATAACAGCTGATTTGCCTGCACATCTAACAAACTGGATGAGATAATAATAGGTAGCGTAGTATTAGGGCCTAGAAATACGTACCTGAGATGGGCTGGCAATGGTTTCAACTCTAGTTTGGGAGGTTCTTCCACAGAGGGCTTGGCTGGCGGGCTCTCTCTTTTCTCTAAGTGCAATGGTTCAAACTCAAGATCCCTCGGCCATACTCCTTTACCTTCAAGTGCTAACACCCACTCTGTCAATTCCTCCCCATTTACCTCATCTACATTCATTAAACATGCAGCAAGGGGGTCCTCAATATTCAAGGACGCATCATCTTCCTCCATTATCACATCCACAATCATCAATTAGAGAGCAGTTGACGAACTCACTCAGTCGCCTTATGGATTTCTGCACATTGAATGTGATTTCTTCATCATTAAGCCTCATCTTGAGCTCCCCAGTCTCACAAGCAATGAGAGCTCTGCCTGTAGCCAAAAATAGCATGCCCAAGATTATGGGAATCTCTTCATCCACTCAACATTCTAGTATCACAAAATCAGCAGGGAACACAAACTTCCCTACTTGCACCAAAACATCATCCAGAATACCCGACGGTCTCTTCACCGTCCTATCAGCTAGCTGCAGCAACATGGAAGTTGGTCTGGCCCTACCAATACCCACTCTCTTATAAATGGCCAAAGGAATTAGATTAATGTTGGTCCCCAAATCACACAGTGCTTTGGCAAAAGCCAAATTGCTAATGGTGCAGGGAATTGTAAAACTCCCTGGATCAGACAACTTTTCTGCTATTGGCCGTGTTACCACAACACTACAAGTCTGAGTCAAAGTCATAGTCTCCAAGTCTTAGAAATCAAACTTCCGGGACATCAAGTCCTTCATCATCTTCGCATACCTAGACATCTCTTTCAGAGCATCAATCAGAGGAATGTTTACCTGTATCTGCTTCATCATGTCCAAGAACTTTTTGTACTGCTCATCCTTTTGGTATTTGGCCAGCCTCTGAGGGAATGGGGCTGGAGGTTTCTTCTTTCCAGTGATTTGGGATTTTTCTTTCTCAACTACCACCTCAACTACTGGCTCTGGGGTTATTTCCACTTCCTTTTCAGCCTCACTCTTCCCACTAGGTTCCCCTTCAGCAGTTTGTACTGTTACCTTGGTCAAGTTTGTGGAATCATCAATTTTGATTGGCACTGGTACTAGTGTCTCTGCCTGCCTGCTTTCACGAGCCAATTCTTTTTACAAGTCTAAGTCCCTGCCATTGCGGAGACTCACTGCCATCATCTGCTTCGGGCCATGATCCTTAGGATTTACCTGAGTATCTGCAGGTAAAGTCCCAAGAGGATAATTGTTCACTGCCATAGATATCTAGCCCAACTGCACTTCAATTTTTTAATAGCTGCATCATGTATATCTACTCTCTCACTCATTTTGGCAGTCGACCCAATCACCTGTTGCATCATCGCTTCAAGCCTGGAAGCCCATCTTCTTGCCTCCCCCTGTTGTTGTTGAGGAGGGTGGTATGCTTGCTGCTGATTTTGATTGTTATAACCTTGTGGCCTCTGATAAGGTGCCACATTACCATGAGGTCTCATGGAACCCATGTTTCCATTGTTCTGTTGCTGGTTAGGTGGTCTATACGGTTGGACTTGCTGACCCCAGTTCTGTCCCCCCTGTCTCTGGCCTCCATAATTTGACACATAATTCATGTTTTCTGGGTAAGGAGGGTGATCACACTCTGCATTCCACTGATTACCAATTGGTTGACTAATGCAAGATGTGCATAATCCCCTATTGGTTGTATCAACGATATGTACCTGCTGCTTTTGCCTTGATTCCTCCACCTTTATAGTTAGTATGCTCATCTGTGTTATCAAGGTGGCTACATTCTCAGCATGAGTATTGGATGGGTCGAAGGGCACTGAGTGAACTACATGAGTAATGGACGCATTCCTAGTTGTCCACCCCGAATTCTGCGCCATTTTATCAAGCAGGATCTGGCTTTCTCTTCATGTTTTGCTCAAGAATGCTCAACCAGCTGAAACATCTACATTTGCCTTTACAGTATCCGCCATAACCATATAAAACGCTTCCCCAACATCTGCTCTGGAATACCATGGTGCGGAAAGATAACCAACATTCCTTTAAATCGTTCCCATGTTTCCTGCAATATTTCAGCTGGCTTCTGTCTGAAGCTCAAGATTTCATCAATTTGTTGAGTTGTCTTGTTGGGTGGATGGAATTTGTTCACTAACTTCTTAACTAACTCCTCCCATGTGGTAATGGAATTAATGGGGAGCGAGTTTAGCCAAGTCTAGGCTGCTCCTGTCACTGAGAATGGAAACAACAACAGTTTTATCGCTTCCTGAGTGACGTTTGGTTGCCTCTGAGTCTTGCAAATCGACAGGAAATTCTTCAAATGTTGTTGGGGGTCCTCAATGTATGACCCTGAAAATAGTCCCTTGTTCTGCAGCAAGTGCATCATATTATTTGTAATTTGAAAGGACTCAACCTGTATCTGAGAGACTAGTATTGCAATGGCCAAATTCTCCACTGTGGGTTGTGCCCAGTCATATAAAGGAGCCTCTGGCACAAGAGGTGCCACTATCTGTGCAACTGGGTCTACCATGTCGTCCCCATTGTTGTTCCTGTTGTTTAGATCTTGTTCAAGTTGTTCAATTGATGGTTGTTGTTTGCTTTCGATTGGCCCGGTTCAAGGCCTTGAAAACTTTCTCGGGGTCTGATAAGGCTTCAAATACTTCACCAGTTCTCGATGAGTTTCTAGGCATGCACCTGTACAACCAAGTTAGAAAACGTTAAAATTTCAATGTATAGATGAAAATTGAATAAATTTGACTAAACTTAAGAATTTTGTATTTCTTCCAACTCTAATTGATAACACCATTAATTCCCCGGCCACGGCGCTAAAATTTGATCACGCTCAACTATGTCTTATAAAAAGACTAAGCGAGCGTTGCAAATATAATCTGAGTATTTAGCCCAGAGTCGAATCCCACAAGAAATTAACCTATCAATTATTGTTGTTAGACTACTCAATTCTCAATAATCAATTTCCCAAAGGTTATGAATATCACTTTTCGGTATTTCTATTACTACAGCTGAATGAAATTAAATAAACTAAAAGACAACTAATATTGAGGTGTAAACAGATGCGATAAATGTCTAAGGTTATGGTTTCCCCCGTTGGTGAACTTCCTTCTTGTATACTTCCTATACTTTTGATTTAGTTGTCTCTATCAATCATGAACACTCCAGCTACCATAAATCTCTCTCAAGTAATTATGATAATTTACTAGACACAATCTCTCAAGTTACGCTGGCTAGATTGCATCCGAGGTATCGTTATCTCTAATCCAACCTCTAAACCCTCGGTTATGACTCTCGCCTATACTCCGGGAGTGGTGTTGTTCAAACAACTACCTAAATATGCACTCTCTCTCAAGTAGATACAAAATAAATAGGTACAGCTAATTGAGGGTCCTTCAATCAACTATAACAAGAACGTAGTTGAAAAAATAGAGATTAACAACCAACCAAAACTATATTAATATCACAATAAAGTTATCCCCCAACGGGTTCCACCAAAACCTTAGATTAGAAAAGTTAGCTACTCATAACAATATAAAAACTACAAAAGAATTCATGAACAATGATAAAAATCACAAGAGAAGGAGATATGGATTGATGCCCAATTGCCCTCCTTGCCTCTTGCCCTTGCTTTTCTTGTTCTAAACTCTATACCTGGATAATCTACTCCTTTGGGCGAATTGAACCTTTTATAGGTTAAGTGGATTGGCCTCGAACTTCCAAAAGTACCCCTTTCGAAGTATTTTTCCCGTCTGGACTAGCGCGGGCGCGCTAATCTCGCGCTAATGGGGTTTCTGTTTGCCTCCGGAAAGCTGGACTAGCGCGGGCGTGCTAAGGTCGCGCTACAACCCGCGCTAATGGGGTTTCCTACTGCCTCGATAAATCTCCAATCTTCAAATCACCTCAAATTACCCCATGGCCTGTTATTCTTCAAATTCGCTCGGATCACCGTCATAAGTCCTCAATAGCTTATTGTACTCCTGTGAAACACATAAATCACCATTAGAGCCAATTTATCATCATTTAACACGCTTAGACCGTGAAACATCATTAAGTTAGAGTATAAATATATGCTAAATTATGTGAATTCAGCCTATTATCAGTTACTATCGGGTGCTCCACCAAATTTTGTTTTAGCTTTTGAGAGGCCAAGGAACTTTGGGGGTTGAGCCCTTGAGTGAATGCCTGAACGACCCAATCATCTGCAACCGGTGGTAGGTCCATCCGTTCCATATGGAATCTTGACACGAACTCCCTGAGCATCTCGTTATCCCTTTGTTTCACCTTGAGAAGATCTTGACTTTGTGGTATCGACCTTGATGGACTTGGCATGGGCCTTTACGAAAGAATCTGCAAGCATACCAAACGAGTTAGTGGAATTTGGGGGCAAGTTGTGATACCATATCATTGCGCCCTTGGACAAAGTCTCCCCAAACTTTTTCAGTAACACCGACTCAATCTCATCGTCTTCCAAATCGTTCCCCTTGATTGAGCACGTATAGGAGGTCACATACTCATTCAGATTCGTGGTCCCATTATATTTGGGGATATCGGGCATACGGAACCTATTTAGATTGACTTTGGAGCCGCTCTCGGAGGAAAGGGCTTCTTGATAAATTTTTTGGAGTTCGGTCCTATCAATATCGGGGGTGCTCCCAGGATCTGATTGACCATGGAGTTATATGTTTCCACCTTCTTTTCATTATCCTCAATATTTTTCTCGCCTGGCTCCACCCGTTTTGTCAATGCTTCGAGAAACTTCACTACCTCAGAATTTACCCCGGGTGAAGCCGAGCTCGGTCTCTCGGTAATTTGTTTGTCTCTTCAAGTGCTCTCCCAGGATTGTTCGGGCTCAACCCTGTTAGGGGCGTGGCTTTGATTCTGCAGTTGTGCTATTGCCGCTTGTTGAGCCTGCATCATTTCGAAAATCAATCGTAGGCTCACCCCATCACATTCACCTTCGAGCGCTTCTCGAGCTGTTGGTCAGGGTCCTCCGCGAACATTATTTTCGGGATCAGTTGGAAAATTAATATTGATGGCCACTTGTGAGTTAGCATCGATTGAATCGGCGGCTACCGTTGGGATCGGCAGGAAGCGCATCATGCTGGGCACCACATTATTATTTTTGTCGTGGTGGCCTGATTCAGCGTCAACGTTCAAGTGAGCCGACTGGGAGTTTGACATTTTTGGGCTGACCTGAAAGTAAGATTTCAAAGAACAAGCGTAAAATATGGTGTGTTATGGAGATTTGTGTCAAATCACCACTATTATCCTTAGCTCCACAGTGGCGCCAAACTGTTTATCCCAAAATTAGGTAACAATTACATTTGTACGTGATTTGAGGGATACATGGTTTAATTCAACACAAATAATTAAGAATAACAGATAAATGAATTAATAATAATATAAACGATCAAACCAATCGCAATGCTAAAACCATGACTGATCTTAGATTAAATAATGAGCTCGTCCTCGGTTAGACCCTCGGTTCAAGCCCAGTTGGAATAAAGAATAGAACAAGTGAATAATGCCTTTAAGAATAGCTAGAAGACAAATGTAATTTTTTTTTTCGCTTTGAATTGTGTGTTACGATGTTTAAGACTAAAGAAAAACTTCCCATTTATATAGTAGGAAAGTTCAGTCCTAGTATAAGTCTAAAAAAGTAAAGATCTTCTTTTTCCGGTGATTGTTGATCCATAATCGACATCGAGCGAGATTCGCGCCGTGATATCTGATTGAGGGCGAGTATTATGACCCTCTATCCGTCATGCATAACCGTTCACCGTATCTCCCGAGGTCTAGAACTTATACTCGGCCAGGGGCGCGTCGCTTTACCATGTCCGATGTCGGATATACCGTTCACTCTTTCTGGATCTCGATACGAAGGGTGTCTTATCTCGATTGCAATCTCGCGGATCCGCGCTCCTCCTACGTCTCTCATCGAGGAATCGAGTAGAAGACATTGCCCCCAATTCTACCTTTACACCCTCCGAACTCGCTCAAATACTTTATTATAAACGATGAAAATCTAAATTAATCAAGTTAATACGTGATGATATAATTCATAATTTCTCTATTGGAGCATATTAGGAATTAGGAAAGAAATAATAAAGGGAAAATGGCGATGTGTACTTGTGTAGTAATGTACACGACGACGTGGCATTTAGCGAACCGTGTTCCAAGACTCGGGCATCCTTTTTCTGAGTGTTGAGTTCTCCACTTACAGCCCGAAAGCGTGGGAAACTAGAGAGAGAGAGAGAGAATGGCGAAGCTTTTATCCACACCTCGTCTCACCTCCATTCACTTCCGCACAGTCACTTCCACTCTCTCCAAATCTTCTTCTTCTCCAATTCACACTTCTCCCACTCGTTCTCTCATATCTCTTCACTTCAATAATCGTCTCCTCAACCTTCCCTCTGTCGACAATCGTTGCCGAATTCATCGGAATTTCTCCGTTTCAGCCTTCGACACAAAAAACGACGACGTATCGTCGTCTTCCAAAGATGATACTAAGGACGAGCCTGGTGCTGAAATCAACGGCAATGATGATAGTGCGAAAAGTAATTCTACCAAGGAAGATCAATATCCGAGCGGAGAATTTGAATTTGAGGAGTACGGTGCTTGGAAGAGCTTAGTAGTGAAGTTCAGAATGCTCTTTGCATTTCCTTGGGAGCGCGTCCGCAAAGGCAGTGTTCTCACTATGAAATTGCGCGGCCAGGTTAACTTCGAAATTTGAATTAATCATATTGACATTTGACAATGTCCACTCGATTTGGTTATAATAATCATAAGTAACATTTTTTCTCGAAGAAAAGTATTTTCCTGAATATAGAGTTTGTGGGAGGTGAATCTACTTCTAAATGTAGCTAAGTAGAGAGACGAATGTTGGGGAAGTCACACATTTATTGATTTGGTATAGAATACTTTTATTCTGCTAATGATTATTTAGTTATTTCTTTTCTGTTTAGTTGAAGTAGTTGAAACTCTTGTACTGTTTGTCATGTCAGATATCTGATCAGTTACAGAGCCGTTTCTCTTCAGGATTATCTCTACCCCAAATTTGTGAGAACTTCATAAAGGCCGCGTATGATCCTCGAATCTCTGGTGTTTATCTCCACATTGAACCTTTGAGTTGTGGCTGGGGAAAAGTTGAAGAAATTCGGAGGCATATACTGGACTTCAGGAAATCAGGCAAGGTTTCGTCTTTATACTTTATGGAATGGTGAAAGCTGTACAATGTCATGTGCTTGTCACTTGATTATATAAATTACTAGGGAAAGAGGAAAAAGATGAAATTTAGTTATATCTGTCGCTGTAAGCTTGTAAGGGTTGAATTTGAACCAAGGAAGAGAAATATTTTAATCCAAGTAAAAAAAATCTAGGGCATAATGAATAGATGAAAGTATTGGTATATATAAGCCTTTAGTACTATAGGAACTTTTAGGTTGAGGGACTGTAAGGGAGGAAATAATCTTTGCCCTCTTGGACCAAGACCACAAAATAAGATAAGTGACTATTGGAGATCAATGTCAAAAGTTGTTGTGAACTAATTTGAGAGGTGATGGAAATTTCAAGGTCCCTGGGAGTTGTTTTATCTGGATATTATCAGAATTATGTAGAGTCCAACATACTAGACTCTAAGGCACGTACGCCTTTCTGTCTTTGTTTATCGTTTTGAAGAACAATAAAGTCACAACGTTTTCCACGTTCGCTATGATTGACTACAAGAAGTGATAGGTGCTTTCCCCATCTTATCCGTGTGCCTACTAGTCCCAATTCCTCAACGCAAATGAATGGAAAATTCTTGTGCTCATTCTGTACGTCTCATATGTGATGAAGTTTTCAAGTATGTCCGCATCTTGAAGTACGTGCATATTTCAGTGCTTCCTATGTTATGAGATTGGAGTAATGCCATGTCTCAGGTGAGATGAATATTAGACTAGAAACTATCTGATAAGAAATCTAAACTTTCAAGACACTTTTGAAGAGAAAATATTATCAATGCTTGACCGATTAAATAGCAATCTAGAAAAATAATCTTTCTTACCTTTCCAGTAAAAAAATGCTAAAAGAATAACAATATTACTACCTTATCAAGTCTTAGCAGTACATCTCTTTATTTTTGATCATTATGTAGAAGTATTTTCCTTCATAGTAGCATCAGAGGCAACTGATTGTGCAACAAGTCTAAATTTAAAATGAGTATAATGTTGCATAGACTGAAAAGTTTCTTGGATTAATTAAGCTTCTCATGTTGAAAGAGTTCAATATGAGATACTTTTTCTGCAATTAGGAAAAGAAAGTAAAGAAGAGCATTAATCTTTGTTATTTTTCAGGTAAATTCGTAGTTGGCTATGCACCTGCTTGTGGTGAAAAGGAGTATTACATCGGCTGTGCTTGTCAAGAGCTTTATGCCCCTCCAAGTGCTTACTTTGCCTTGTATGGTCTATCAGTTCAAGCATCATTTTTGGGAGGTTAGTTCTTTAGCTCCCAGCTGATACAAATAGAATCTTGGCGAGACAAGTTTCCCTTAACTATCTTGGAAGTGCTAAATTCTTACTGATCCTTGGATGTATGGAATGCTGGCTGAGCTTCATTTTTGGAATACTGAGTTAGTCATCATTGCATTAATACTTTTTTTTATATTCCAATTTATGCAAAAGTGCAAAAAGTAAAAACCTATTTACTCCAGAGTTACTGGAATTTGCTAGCCAGTGTTATTGGGGTTTCAGTGAGTGGGTGAATGCAGACTCAATTGTTTAACAGAAGTGCAAATGTGATCTTAAATTGCTTATGATCACCCCTTAACTGCAGCAAATATGTTGCTCTGCAGGTGTCTTTGAGAAAGTTGGAATTGAGCCACAAGTGCAAAGAATTGGTAGATATAAGAGTGCTGGAGATCAACTAATGCGTAAAAGTATATCTGATGAAAATCGGGAGATGCTAACTGCATTACTTGATAATATCTATGGAAATTGGCTCGAAAAAGTTGCTCTCACTAAAGGTGACTTCAGGTTTGAAGTTCATAAATGGAGATATAAAGCTTTTCCAGTGGGGATTTTCATGATCTGATTTTCTTACTTAGGGAAGAAAAAAGAAGACATTGAACATTTCGTCAATGACGGAGTTTACCAAGTTGAAAGGCTAAAGGAAGAGAGCTGGATAACAGATATAAAGTACGATGATGAGGTACAGTAAATTGCCAGGTGTCTTGAGGCATTACTTGAGAGAAACAGTTCTGTGATTATTTGTAAGTTCAACTGATTTAATGGCTGAGTTTTTCCTTTTATTTTTTTTTGTGGG
>ML378656.1:90001-160463 GCA_005239525.1 Nicotiana knightiana
GGTGGCGTGGGGTGGGGGTTCTTTTCAAATAAATTGGGAATGGTAATGGATTTACTTCTTTTCCACGGAAAGTCGATTCGTAAGATATCATGAAGGGAAATAAATATAGTCAACTACTAGTATGTGCCATTTAATTGACCATTCTGGTGTAGGTGATTCTAGGATGATTTACCTCTTTCTGCATTAGAAATTAAATCAAGAATTCAGCTTTTATATATATGATATAAATGTTTTGTTCATGGAATGTTGAGATATTCTCATATTAATAATACTCCCTCTATTCCAGTTTGTATGACACTATTATTTTTTATGTGATCAAACATCTTTTTCTCTGACCACAAAAGTTTCATATATTTTTCAAATGTTTTTATTTGTAAAATAAGTCGTAATTACAGTATTTCTTTATGTAGTTTACATTTGTTGCAAATTTTAGCTTAAAAAGATTAAGAAATCAATGTCCGAATTGAGATTTGACAATTTGACTCTCATACTCTGAACCCTTCACTCTTTTTGTAACGGAGGGAGTAATCTATTAAACTTTTTCAACATTGTGTCTGCTCTCTTTGCTTGCCAAACTAGGCCTCTGTATGATCCAACTTTATCGGGTGTACCCGAAGGGACCTCTCAAAACGCAGGTCTTCTAATCTTGGGACTGGAAATGAAAGCTTAGGATATACCAAACTTTTATGAGGACTGAACTTTATATACAAAAAATGTGATAGCTGCACAGGTTATCGTAATCTCTGTACTCTTTTACAGTCTATGATGAGCAGACCTCAGTATCCAAAGTTTTTACCCTTTTCTTATATTATTTTTAGCTTATGAAAAGAAAAAAAAGGGGGCAGCCCGTGCACTAAGCTCTTGCTATGCACGGGGACCGGGGAAGGGCCAGGCCACAAGGGTCTATTATACGCAGTCTTACCCTGCATTTTTGGTAGAGGCTGATTCCACGGCTTGAACCTGTGACCTCCTGGTCACATGGCAGCAACTTTACCAGGTGATGAAATCTTGGAAATCAGTTTCATTGACTTCTAGTTAAAAAATCATTTAATAAGTAAACAGTCAGTATTCATCAGACGACATACATATAGCAGGTCTATATGTGATTATAAGGAGAGAAACTAAGTTGTACATCAGTTTCGTTGACTTCTAGTTAAAAAATTATCGTAATAAGTAAACAGTCCGTATTCATCAGATGACATACGTATTGCAGGTCTATGTGTGATTATAAGGGGAGCAAACTAAGTTGTATACTAGCATTGTTGCCTAGAAAACAAGACTGGCACACACTGTAATCTCTTTTATTGTACTAAGCTGCTAAGCTGATACAGGCTGCGTCATTTATGCATCTGGCCATCTGAATTTCATCACTCTGCATAAAAATGTTTAAATTGCTTCATGAACTTGACATGTTCATAAGAACTTAAAAATCACTTTTTTCCCATGGTTAATGAAGGGATCACTGATTGTTCAACACTCAGGTAATGTCAATGTTGAAAGAGCGTTTGGAAATTCCGAAGGACAAAAATCTCCCTGCAGTTGATTACAGGTTTTTTCTTTTTGAATTTCAACTTTTCAAGTCACCTGGATATGTTTTTCTCAGGATTGCTTTTTTGATCCAATATTTTGTACGTTTCTTTTCATGAGATGATAACTGATGATCTTTATTAATTGAAGTGAAGATGCAATATTTTGGAATTTGGCCTTGCACTTTACTGTTGTTTTTGGACTAATCTATGGCCCTTGAATTTTCAGAGAGTATCAAAACTAAGGAAAAAAAAAATATTTTGTGTAATTCTGCAAAATATCCTGAGTGGCTAATGCGAAACAGGGAATGTGTCATAACTTGTTTCAGTTCGACTTGGGATTTCGTCAACCATCAATTGTCTTGTATTTTAGTATCCTCTCTCCAAATTTCTTTGTTTCATCTGTTATGCACTATTTTCCTTTTGTATGTAAAATCATTTTGTGGTTATTATATTCTGACACAGGAAGTATTCAAGAGTTAGGAGATGGACTCTCGGTCTGACAGGTTATAAAGAACAGATAGCTGTGATTCGAGCCTCTGGGAGCATTAGTCGCACACGTGGTCGATTTAGTTCATCCAGTTCAGGAATTGTAGCAGAGCAGTTAATTGAGAAAATTCGTAGTGTACGAGGTATGAATTGCCCTTATATGTGCACAATTCGTGAATGATTCATTAAGTGGTCAAGATATGTGAAAGCAGTTGGACGTTACACAGTGAATCTTGATTAGCCATAAATCATGAATACCAAGTTTTTAGTCTCAAAAAGACACTTTGCAGAAACAAGGCATTGTCCACTCTGTACAGTTCTGGCTACCTTTTTTTTTTCCTATTCCAATTTGGTTAGTGCTCTTTTCTCTCTTTCCAACTTAGATTCTGGAGAGACTTGTATTTTTGAAAAGCGTTTGCTAAGTATGAAGGAGAAAAATTCTTGCTAGGACTGTGTTAGTGTTACGTTGCTAGTGGTGTACTTGAATAATCAAAGTGCTACACTTCTTATTCAATGTTTCTTCTTTTTCAGACTTTAATAGTGAACATTAAAGATGGTAAGGCCAGCTTGGTTATTGTTAGTTGCAGGCTTATTTTTTCATGTAATGCATGAAGTTGCTATCAGCTATGAAAGTTATTTTAGAAGAACGGTATATAAAATTTTCAGTTATCCAGTAGGAAGTCAATGAAGATGTCCTTTAAGGCTCATGCATGTGTTGTAAACTGTATGCATGCTTGCTTTGAGCCGAGGGTATATGGAAACAGCCTCTCTGCCTGCACAAGGTAGAGGTAAGGTTGTGTACATACTATCCTCCTCAGACCCCACTTGTGGGATTATATTGGGTATATTGTTGGTGTTGTTGTTGGTGTTGTTGCATGTGTTGTAAACTCTCTAAATTGCAGCAATTTGGATGCTACATATGTGCTGATTTAAGATGAATGGAGGAAAAAGCTTGATAGGTTTAGGTGATTGCGTGCTTATTTTGGCTTCTTTTTTCTGGCTGTCAATTTTTCTTCCTTCTTTTGTATTTCCTGTGTGGCTATGCTATGCAGAGTCGAAAAGGTATAAAGCTGTCGTCCTTCGAATTGATAGTCCTGGAGGTGATGCTCTTGCTTCTGATCTGTAAGTCCTGTTATATGGTGGTTCTTTTCTTTGTATGCACTATGTTAGGAGCCACTTGGCTGTCTGAATTTTTTTCCTTTTAACTTCTATAATGTTGCATTTACATTCTTCCATGTTTTTTATAGGTAAGGTAAAACATAAAATCCTAACTGCTTAATTGATTGTCTTATACAATGGAAATCTCAACTCTTATTTTCAATTAATCTCCTGTTTTGAGTTCTTCGATGATACTTCAGCTAAATCACTTGTAAAATAGAATGTGATATTGTTCTTTCCCTGTCTTCAAAGCAGTCAATATATTTTCCACATATCAAAGCTTCTGTACTAGACTCTGACGAACATTATTTTATTTTTTTCAAACCAAGTTCTCTGTTGATTGATTAGGATGCTTTTCTCCACAGAATGTGGAGAGAAATCAGACTGCTGGCAGAAACTAAGCCTGTTATAGCATCCATGGCTGATGTGGCAGCCAGTGGAGGATATTATATGGCAATGGCTACACAAGCTATTGTGGCAGAGAACCTTACACTGACAGGTTCAATAGGTGTGGTGACAGGTAAATCTAGCTACTAGAATAAATTCTAGCTCCTTACAAACTGTGATTGAGTGGTACACTAGGGGCTAATGTCAGAGCTGGAATAATTTTCCGGAGAACCTTATGCTTCACAAGTGTGTGTATTGTGTTTTAGAACTTGTACTTTGCACTAGCAAGATAATTTTTGTGCAGGTGTTATCAGCCCCCAAAAGTTTGTAACTGATTAAGAGATAATCTTGAAATGCAGTTACTGTTGCATATCTTGATCCAAACATAATTCAGGAACCGAAATGTAGGTAAAATTTACCATCCACCTTTAAGAATTAGAAATAGCTCCCAACCGCTTGAAAGCATCATCATGCAGGTGAACTATGTTCCTTTTGATGGTTAGACAGTGTTTTTACTTAAGTTGGAATGACCTGTGCTCTTCAGAAACTCCTTAATCCTAGTTGTTTTAGAAGAAAAATCATAAAACCCAATTGGTTACTATGCAATCAATATTGCTTTTTTTTGTCCGTAATCCTTTGACCTTATAATTTTATGTTTGTTGAATTATTCATCATTAGTTGGTCCGACTGCTTTTAGTTTGCCTGTAGGTTACCCAATAAACTTTTACGTTATCAAAAGAAAAAAGTAAAAAGTAAAACGTTTCACCTGTCTGTGGGCTGAGGGATACACTTTAGGTGCAGAATCATGGATTGTTAATTGATTGACCAGATTTATTTATACCTCCAAATTGACGAAGGTTTCTACTCATGTTGGACCCAGTTGAACTATCCACTCTCTTTTACCTTTTAAAGGAAGATATTGAGGGAAAAAAATCTCGATCTTGAATGCCAGGTGTTTTTCCTTGTGTGGTACATCTTGTTTGAAGCCTTTGCGCTGCTTTGCTAGAATGCATGATTGGTCAATGATTCCATGCATAAATGGATCTTGTCTAATTCCAAGATCTTTCTTATACCATCTTCACCAGAGGATAAATCAAAATCAAATGTTCTCTCTTTGAATGCCATCCATTGGAGTAATCAGTCCCAACTACTACGAAAACTCAGCGCACATGCCTGAACTGTATGTTCTTGTACCAGATTTGGTGCTCTTACAAGGTTGATTGTACTGATATTCTTTTTACGCCCTCCAGATTAGGCCATAGAACTGGATTGTGAGGGGGCTAGATTCCTTTAATTGTCCCAACAGTCTGTCTTTCACAATATATACCAAATTTAGTTCCATTACTTACCATCTCAGAATATATTGAAGTGTAACTAGACAGTTCAATATTGAATAGAATAGCCGAATTTTCCAAGCTTTGGATTTGGAGAAAGTATTTGGATTTAAGTCCAGCTATAGAATTAAATATCATTGGGGTTGAGGCTATGTTAGTGCTTTGTCCATATAACAAGCCTGATGTGGAAATTAAAGATTTTTTCCACAAAATTACATGAATAACCAATATTTAAGACGGAGGATAAATTGCATCTTACAGATAGGTTATGTAGTTAGAGATGGTAGTTCACAGGTAGAGGCTAGAGCCCTTGCGTTCTATCTCTTCACTAGGCCCTCCCCTTCCCTTATCCCAACTCGGTCATTCACCCACCCGTTGCTCCCAATTCTTTTAGAACACCGGCAATTTGAGCTTGGACTGATAGTAGTAAAATTGGGATGACAACTCTCTTTGGTGTGTATGTGGGGGTGGGGGGATGGGTTGGTGGGTGTGCCTGCAAGTAGAGGAGATTGGGTCGAGTTGATGTGTGTCTTGATGAAACCTTTAAGATTTTGGCTTGAGGCAATTATGCCCGTCCATGTATTTGCTTCCACACGAGTGTCAATCTTTTATAGTTTCAATTTTTCCATTCCTTGGTTCCTCTGGGTTTTCTTTTGCTATCCATGCTGTTCTGGAAGTCTTTCATTCTGCCATTGCATGCCCCCTTATAGTTAGTTTCTTTGGTCCTTAATATTCACAAAATTTACTTGTACGAGGTCTTCCATAGTGGAATTGGCTTTATGAGCTAGGACTCCCATCTCACATATATCCCCGTGCAAAATTTAATCAGATTCAATTTGTTAAAATTTCAAGTTTTTGGCAGGAAAATTCAACTTGGGAAACTTATATGAAAAAATTGGCTTCAATAAGGAGATAATATCAAGGGGAAGATATGCAGAGCTTACTGCGGCTGAACAGCGACCATTCAGGTGAATTTTTTTTGTCTTCGTTGAGGTTTATACATGTCACTGGGTGGTCCATTACACCTTGAACCCCATTTATAAGAACATAACCTTAAGTCGTGAATTTCACGTTACATCCTTCTGTTCTTACTACTACATTTTTGGGGCCAATAAGCCAGCTGAAGTTTGCTCGTAAAAAGTAGGATAGCTTTAACACCAAAATAAAACTTCCACTTCTGTACTTAGTGGATTTTGGGCTTAGCTGCTGTTTTAAATGCCTACAAGTGGAAATCCAACTATTGTCTTGTATTGTGATTTAGTATATTATCAGATAGAACTTCATCTGCAGGCCTGAGGAAGCAGAGCTGTTTGCCAAATCTGCACAGCATGCATATACCCAATTCCGGGACAAGGCTGCCCTTTCAAGATCAATGACGGTATGCTACTGGTGAAGAGTACAGCTTAGAATGGAACAGTCATTACTTTACTTATCAGTTGATTGAAAATACGAAGCACTGCATTTTAGGTGGATAAAATGGAGGAGGTTGCACAAGGGAGAGTCTGGACTGGAAATGATGCTCTTTCACGAGGTCTAGTTGATGCTATTGGTGGTCTCTCTCGTGCTGTCGCAATTGCAAAACAGAAGGCCAATATACCTCAGGAAAAACAGGTGCGTCATAAGCAAATCTTATTTTGCTGTTAAAAACAGCTATTTCAAGTTTGAGCACATAGATTGTAGTGCTGTGCTTTCTGAAGCATGATTCTCAAGTCTTTATTTCAGTTTATGCTTGGATCTTTGTCAACTGTCATTCTAGTTGAATTCTGGAACTCTCATGGGAACCTCAGGATCTGAATCTCTTGATCTTCTAATAGAGAGTTGGTGAATTTTCCTGCCAAAACCGGGTTCTAGATCATCTCAGTTGCTTCTTTCATCAGTAGTTGCCACAACTTTGAGATAAAAAGAAGTCAACTATGTAGCAAAAGGGAATAGCTTGACAAAGGCTCACTGCATCCTAGGCGCGGTCTGCTCTAACTTTCTTGCAAGATACTTTAATGTGTGCTGCTGTCAAGCAGCAGATTTAGCTTTGTTTTTGTGCACTCTGAGCCACCTTTCATTGTTGCCAAATTATAATGGGTTTAAGAATAGCATTTTTTGGCAATTTAAACAATAGTTATTGTTTTCATTAGTCAGATGCGAACCATGTATGGTACTCATTCCTATGTCTTTTATTCAGAAAAAAGAAATACATGATGATGTAGGAACTGAGTTTTTGGAAGATTCCTGGATATGGAATTGAAATGCTTGTAAGGATCATGATGTGACACTGCACATTCTTTGTGCTTCTTTAGTTTATAAAATGCTCACTTATATAATTAAAAAAAAGAGATACATGATGATGTTTGATGCCCAACTAGCTTAGTGTTACTAATACCTAACAAAGCTTGGAAGCTGCTTTCTACTATTTGTAACTGAAAATGTAGTCAGTGGTGAGAAACTTTGACTGGAAAAGCAAAAATGTTTTTTGAAAAGTAGAAACTATCTCCTGAGTTAATTTCCTCCTTTTTTGTTTGTACTTTCATCTCTTTCTCCATCACTTTGATGTAATGGAGATGAATTTCTTAGTCTTACTTCTAAGTTGTTAAAACTGCAGGTTTCTGTTGTTGAGCTGTCAAGGCCATCCGCATCCTTACCGGAAGTTTTAAGCGGCATAGGGAGCTCTTTAGTCGGAGCAGATAGAACTTTAAAAGAGTTGCTAAATGATGTGGCATCATCTGATGGAATCCAAGCCCGTATGGACGGGGTCATCTTTGAGAAACTAGGAGGAGTCGCTTACACCAATCCCTTGTTTATGTTGATAAAAGATTGCCTCAGTTCCTTCTAAAGTCAAAAGGATGTATACTGTTGCATCAGAAATATCTCATTTTATTATTTGCTGGAGCAAAAAATTCATACATGGATCTTACTTTTTGTTGGGGATGCGAAATTTGGGAACATTGGTGGTCTGCTTCCTTTCAGAAAGTAAAAGTTACAGGTAATTGTTTCTTTTCTTGTATTCAGTATAGAACTTTCAATTTGTTTTAATTTTAGGTCTTGGGTTGGTGAGAAAATGAAACAAATAGATAGGTGGTAAAGAATAGATTGAATTTCCTCAAAGAGATTGCTTCCTTAAAGTCGGTAGTGCTAAAATAGGAGTATTTGATTCTTGTAAAAAGTTATTTGATTTATTTACCTCAAAGTTACAGTAATTTCAGGTTCATATATTTGAATTCAGGGTGAGCAGTTTCTGGGTTTCAAGTTCCTTATCACAAATAAGGGTATGGAGGTACCACTCGAATCGGTATCTTGACATTCTGATATAACTACATGTTACTTTGAAAAGGTTCCACTTTGTACTTCCTGTTCCGTATGATTCATCATGTCCGTACAGACAGATCCATGGGGTGCAAACGGCCATGTGTAAAATACAGATGTATTACCGTTTAGTAGTGTATTATTCTCATTTTTCTCTTTCTCCGACTTCTTTCTTTTGGTAAATGCAGTAGCGGAACTATTGTTGCTTCAAAGCTCAAGCTTTATGCATACAGGTAAAGCTCGGTTTTACAGTATAACTAGTAAATATATTAAAAATATGGGTAAATAGTAATTGTTAGAATTATTATCGTAAGAAATCAGTCTTTACTAATCAAAGAAGTGGCCTAAAAGAGCTAAAAAATAGTTTGTGTTCATGGTCTTGAGATAACTCATGGAGTGAAACTTTTAAAGTCATCCTTAAGATTCACCATTAAAATATAATTCTTATTCTAGTATTTTACCTCTTGGAATAATATTAAATTTTATGTAATAGCAAAAGTGAGTTTCAACAAAATTTATTCTCAAGAGCGTACAATGAATGATAGTGGAGGTAGTACTCTTTGACCAGTTTCATCTTTTGCATATTCTTCGCCGTAACACAATTAATTATTCCTTCTTTTTTTGGTTTTATCATTATTAATCCCTATCAACAACCAAGAAGTTCTCCATTACTGACAATAACCAAAACAACTTTTTGTTTTCTCTCTTTATCTATATCTATCTATATTATATTAAAAACACGGATATCCTTATCGAAATGTCGTTCGCTTTCTTTATCTTTCAAAAAATAGAGTTCATACTAGATAAAATAGTTATTTAATTATTTTTCTAATATTTAGAAATAGTCATTTAATTAATTTATTAATATGTAAAAATAGCTATTTAGTTATTTTCCTAATATGTAGACACTACTTTTTCAAATCCTTTCAGTTCTAAAAGTCCTGCATTTTCAATATGGTGTACCTTCCATATTAATTTTCTTAATATTTAGAATTTTTAAGTCAATTAAAACTGTCTAATATTTTTTTTTTCCTTTTTTCTTGTGTAGATATCCAACCTAACTAAAATTTCAAACGTATGTAGTATGACTCAAAGTAGTCTCTTTTTTAGTTTTGTAATTTACTTACACATATCGAGGGGTTTGAATATTTGCACTAATAAAGTGATTAAAAATAATATAATTTTAGAATTTATTATAATGATATGTCGGTCAATATTTTCTACCCGGTAGATTTTTTAAAATATAATTTAATTATCTTTTTAATATTTAGGGTTTTAAAATCAATCAAAATTCTTGAAATGTCAAATCCTAAGTTAAACATTAAATACATAGGATAAGCTAATATTAACAATATGAATCAAGAAAAATTATTTCCTCTAATGTTACGAATAAACAATTAAATTTTTAGTTAACAAAAGAAGTCTTTGATCAACTAATTAGTTAAGGAATTCATTCAATTCTTTTACAAATTCATCATTTAAGTAGCTGCAAAACTTTTAGTGCATATAAAATTATTTTCATTAGAAGAGCATTGACGATGAAAAAAATCAAAAGAATAGAGATAAATTAGTTATAATATTTGAGAGTCAAGATGGTAAAATCCAAATAAAAAGTAATAAGAATGATATTGTAGAAGATAAATTGTATTCTAAACGAATTATCATTAAATATTTCTCTTTCCTTACATTCGTTTAACGAATGACAAGAGCTATAAAGTCAACATCTCATTTTCAAATCTCTAAAAGACCTAAATATTAAATTTTTATTTATCTTATTTGAAAAATCTTTGGACCGTGATAAACTTATTTTGTGTCATTTGTTTGTTTTTAGTATTAATGCACACAATAACAACAATTTTTATAAGATATTCCTAAAGAACTTCTCTGATATCTCAATAAGGCATATGAGGATTTCTATGGGTAAAGCCTTATTTCTTAGTGAGTTAGCTAAATGAGATAACATTCTATCATTTTTAGGAACATATATTTTTTCTTTAAATTTTATTTTATAACTTAAACACGTCGTATAATAATATTTAGTAATTCATTAAAACTAAGTATTCATTAGTATAGGGTACACGTGCAATGCACGTACTCTAAGACTAGTTATTATAAAAACATGAATAAAATATTGGATTACATAAATAACCTTTTAATATTAAGCATAGTAACTCGCAATAAAAATGACATAATCGAAATTCTAGTTATTAGCCTTGTAATCCTATTAGTTTTAGGACATAATACTACACATTAGTAATCCTACATGATTACCTTTAGGTATTAGATTTTATTCTTTTATTTTTATTTTTAAAAAAAAATCAATGTACTACTAAAATTCATATATAAAGAATAAAATTTACATGTTAGAAATCCTACATGCTTACCTTTAGGAATCTCATTATTATAATTATGTTCGAGCATAGATATATAATACTACATGTTATAATACTACATGTTAGCAAGTAAACCTAATACCTTTAGGAACATGTTAGATTTTCTATTAGTATAATTAATTTCGGGATATGGATATATTTTTAGGCATGTAATCCTATTACTTTTATGATATACTTCTTAAAAAATTTCTATTACTAATTTTTAATATTTAAGATTTTAAAATTAATACAATCTTGTATGTTGAATTCTTATTAAAAATATATAAGAAGGTTTAATAAAATCAATTTCATAAGAATCCTCCATACTGGTAATGCATTACCACTATATAATATTCAATACCAAGAAAAATAAAAGAATTGCTAAACAGAATGCATAAAGTGTTGAAATTGAGAAAACAAATTCCTACGATAATATATTATCATATTATAATTAAACTGATTTCCTACTCAAATAATATCTTTTGTTATTAATTTTTCATGTAATGTAGAAAAATATACTCAATTATTAAAGAACAACTAAGAAAATTTTTAAGAATATAAATGTGTGAAGAAAAAAGAAAATGGTTGGTAAGAGCCAATACCACTAATAATTTTGCAAATATAAAGATCTAAAAGTGGAATGTCAGATCGATATTTTTACTCTTTAAAAAGAAAATTTATGGTGGATTAAATTATAATTATTCAAACATGAGATAAACTAATATTAAGACTAAACCAACAGAAAAAAAATTATATTTTACGTTAAAAACCAAATAATCAAATCTTTCAATTAATTATTTAGCAAGAGAATCCAATTAAATTATGTTTTAAATTCATCATATGAGTAAAATTATTTTTCAAGTTTTAAAAAAAAATCTTAGGATACATAAATTTATTCCATAAAAAGAGTGTTAGATATTAAAAAAATAGGTCACAAAGTAAAAAAGATTAGTATAATATTAAGAAGGCCATAAAAGTGTTTGAGGAAGCACAATCAAAGCTAAATCCTGAACAAGAATAAGCTTTCTAGACTATATTATAAAAAGTCCACTCTGGTATAGTGAGATTATCCTTTGTATATGCCTTCGGCAGAATCGAAATAATATTTGTATGTCATGCATTACTTGTAAATGTCAGATCAAGAGGCATGATATTATTAGAAATAAGAACAAGTGGTGTACTAACAACGATTTTATTATGAGGTCGTATAACCCACTTTAGATTTGATATACCTCTTCAAATATCTGAAATAACCATAAAAAATATATCAAAGTTAAGCAATAGTGCCAAATTTATAAAGAAAGCAAACATGATAATATGGGATGAAGCGTTTTTGGCTAAGTATCAATCGATCGAAACAATCGCGCAAAGTTTTAGAGACATATTGGATATCGATGAACCGTTTGGTGGAAAAGTAATAGTTTTGGGAGGTGATTTCTGTCAAGTACGATTAGTAGTTCCAAAATTGACCGAAGTAAAAATCGTAAAAGTTAGCTTGCCAAAATTATACTTATGACCTCAAACGAAAAATATTCAAATGACTGAAAATATAAAAGTAAGAAAAGATCCAAGATTCAGTGACTTCTTACTTCACGTCAGAAACGAAGAAGAGCATCAAATAAAAGATGATTTGGTTCTTCTAGAACACTTAGTTATCAACCACAATGGTAATAGTGCACTAATAAGGAGAATATTTTCTTCATTAGGTTACAATACAATTTATAAGAATTACATAATTGAAATTAAAGAGCTATCTTAGCTAGCAGAAATAAATTTGTTGATCAACTAAATAAAAGGTTGATTGGTAAGTTTTATGGTAAAAATAAAATATTTTTCAGTTTTGACTCAACAGAAGATGATACCAACAATTACTACCAAGAATAATACTTAAATACTTTAATACCAAATGGCCTTCTACCGTACATGTTTATTGTCAAGTTTATTATTTCTTACGTATGTTAGTGTGACTGTATATATAATAGACTACGTTAAAATTTATCTTCCATTGCATATAGGTTGATTTTGAAGAAAAATATGCTCGCCATGCTACTGAAAACTTCGATCTGCTGAATAGCCCATGTAATAGTAAACATATGGTATATAGAAGTTTTGATAATAACGTCATACATGCAGAACTTATAATACCGATCAATGTGCTTCTAAGTATGTGTTTATCCCAGAATTCAACTTTCGTCTTCCGAAACTAAAGAATATCTTTCTAAATTTTTGTGAAAATAATTTTCAGCATGTTTCTGTTTTATAGTTATAATAAATAAAACAAGGATAAACATAAAAAATATTGGACTATATTTACCACAATATATTTTCTTACGCGAATAATTATATGTTGCACTTTCAAGAGAGACATCAATGTCGACAACAAGAGTTCTGCTTATGACAGAATAACCAAAGTATTATAAGGAAACATGCATATACAAAAAAACACCGTCTATAAAAAAATATTCGGTAAGATACCATCACAATAGATATGTTTAAATTCCAATACATAATTATCTACTTAACATGACTAAAATTGACCATTTATGTAAGTTCTGATGATGCCCTTTCATTTTGAATTCACGTATTATGCTAATGTAATAATATTTTTCGGCATTGATGATTGTTGTAGTATTATATATAAGATTTCTCTCATTAATTAAATTTATTGTTCCTTTATATATATAAATATTTAAACCATCATGTGCCATTATTAACGTGCAACGCACATTCATAGATACTAGTATTATTATAAAAGTGGAAACCCTTAAAGTTAAAAGTTATATTACTAAAATAACTTTCAAAAATAATTGAAATATACCTTATTTAGTTATTTATGATAATATTTAAATTAAAGAAGGTGACTTTTGAACTTGTACGAAACGTTCTGTTAAGGTAACTTTCCGAAACGGAATGTTCTGACATGGCGTGGTGTAAATTTGACTCTTTACATATTGATTTCAGTAGTAATAAATACTGAAAAAGTAATAATATTTAAATGGGTGATGCTAAATGACCCAACTGGTGTGACCCAACTTTGGCCACACTAGTGAAAAGACATCCAAGACCCTATAACTAATTAGCCTATATTTTTCACTCCAAAACACATAATTAAATTCCAAGCCTTGAAGTATGCGAAAATTAAATGTTGGGAGCTGAAGAGTCTTGTGTACTATATTTGTATTTCTATGTATTTTATGTTTATACAAATTATACGATTTAATGTGTATACAGATTATTTATTTTCTTCCTTTCTTAAAAACAAATACGGTATACGATTTATTATACTTCCTTCATATCAAACCTAATCAAGAGGACACTTTCTTCTTCTCTAAAAATGGATTCAAACCAAGAAAATTCGGCGGTGAAAGAAAATATGAATCCAAATGAACATAATACAAATACAACCACGAATATGAACCAAAAAACTAGGTTTGATTGGGTTAAGGACGAGTTGTATAGATCTTTAGGGATGACATCGGACGATAGTTTGTTGAATGAATACGAATGGGTCGATGTTGATTCTCACGACAGTTTCAACAATCCTGTGTACTTAGATGATGATGATGATGATGATGAACACGATGGAGAATATCACAGAGAAACTTACGATGATGAGGAGCAGGTTTTAGGAAATGAGTTAGAGTTATGTGATGTTGATTGGGAAGTGGAGAATGAATTCACTGAAGAGGATGTGGTTGTAGGTCCTATCTCTGGAATGCGATTTAGAGATAAAGATTCTTTGTTTGAATTCTATAAAGAACATGCACGACTGAAATGATTCTCCTTCATCAAAAGAAATTCCAACAAGAAGGGTGGTGCCACTGCCAGGTACGTAACTTACTATTGTGATAGGGCTAGGATTCGCAGAACCAAGTTTACCACTAAGAGTAACAATTGTAAAGCTAGGCTCACTGATGTTTGGGATGATTATGGTTGTTAGCGCGTCTGTAAGGCTGTTCACAATCACAATCATGATTTTCTCCCATCCATATCGCGACTGATGGCTGGACATAGGTCAGTTTGTGATTCTTTAAAGAGGGATCTTGTAGCTCACAATCGATCTGGCATTAGACACCCCAAGAATATTAGGCTTGCTGAGGTTCAACGTGGTGGACCTCAAAATTTGGGTTGCACTCAAAAGAATTGTAGAAATTATATTTTGAAGAGTAGGAATTTTGAAATGAAAGAAGGGGACGCACAGTCGCTGCTCAACTGTTTTCGTGAAATGCAGGTAAAGGATAGGGAGTTTTTCTATTCAATAGACGTTGATAATATTGGTAGGCTGCGAAATTTGGTATGGATCCATTCACACTGTAAGGCAACGTATGATCAATTCCATGACGCGATATTCTTTGATACGACTTACCTTGTGAATCGATATAATATGACATGTGCTACATTTGTTGGCATCAATCACCATAAACAATCTATTTTACTGGGATGTGCTATCATGTCTCATGAAGATATCGATAGTTATAAATTGGTTTTTAGAACTTGGCTTGAGGCCATGGGAAATGTTCATCCAGATGCGATCATAACTGATCTGTGTCAAAGCATTAAGGTAGCCCTTGGTGAAGTGATGTATTTGGCATATATATTCAAAGTTGCCTCTTTACTTGAGTGGTGTTCGTCCTTCTAAAATTGTACGTGGAAAGTTCAAATCCATGGTCCTTGATAACATTACTGTTGAAGTTTTTGTGACAAAATGGACAGAATATATTGCAAGGTATAATTTGCATACAAGGAATTAATTCAACAAGCTTTACTCTGAGAAGGAAAAATGGGGTCATGTGTACCTTGATGTGTATTTTTGGGCTGTTATGCTATCTACGCAAAGAAGTGAGGGGATGCATGCGTTCTTTGATGGATATATTACCCGTCAAAGCACTCTTTGGATGTTTGTTCACCAGTATGAGTTAGCTATAAGAGCTAAGCATGAGAAAGAGTTGGAAGCCGAATACAAGTCAAATGGCTTTCAAATTGTGTGTGAGTCAATGTTCAAGTGGGAGGAGCATGCAATTCAGCATTATACGCGTACAGTGTATGAATTTTTCAAGACACAGCTAAGGAAATTGTATCATTGTGAAGTCAGCAGCCCCGACGATCATCAAGTTGTCCCTGGTGTTGAGAAATTCATCGTTAGTGATTATTCAGTTGTAAAAACAAATGATGGAAATCCAGTTGAGTACACTGTTGAATATATACCTATTGGCAATTATTTTAGTTGCAGCTGCAAATGGTTCGAGTCTAGAGGGATACTTTATTGCCATATACTCAAGATCTTGTCGCATAAGAAGATTGATAAAATTGATGAAAGGTATATACTGACAAGGTGGAGAAGCGATGTTATTAGGCCACACTTGAATCGATTCCATCAAGTTGGTTACCCAAACATGACTCCTGAGTACAAGATATACAGGAGCATGTTGAAGTATTTTGACATGGCTTGTGATATAGCACTGGGCACTAGCGTGAAGGTTCAATATGTTAAGCATAATTGGAAGAAGATGGTGCATGATCTTCAAAACTGGGACGACGAAATGGTCGTGCCAAACCCCGACCAGGATGACTCAGATGAAACTGAAGGCACAACTCTACGAGATCCCCAGTACACCAATTCACGTGGCAGGCCACGTTTGAATCGATATAGACGAAGAATTGAATACTACTTTACAAGTTCACAGCCGCGTGGTCTATTTGGAGCTAGTAATGACGCAAGAACTGGTGTTAGAGGGGGTGGCAGGGGTGGTGGCAGGATTGGTGGCAGGATTGGTGGCAATCATGGTGGTAGAGGTGCCGGTAGAAGTGGTGGACTCAGGGGTAGGGGTAATGCGCAAGGCAGAGGTACAGACATTAAGCATGATAGTTCCCTAGGTGTGAATGAGGTATAATTTTGCGACTACATTTGATTTATTACTTAAACATATCATCTTTTCTTATAGTGTTTGTTTTATTTTTATTGCAGAAAATTGACGCTACACAATCGCAATCAAGCTTGTTTGATCTCAATGCCGAACCATACTTAGAACTATAATATAGAATATTGCTGAAATTTGGAGTTCTCAGTATGCCTAATTGCATTGTTGTATTATTTGGTCCGGAACTTTTTGATTTTAAAATTTTGCTTGTTTTGTATAAACTTTGGTGTGATGAAACTTAAACATATCAACTTTTTTTCTTATAGTGTTTGTTTGTTTTTAATGGCATATTAGCTAATAATATTTGTAATATTATTCCAAATAAAGACATTTCTAATATTTATTTATTTTTTTGTTCTGGGTTCTATTACATTCGAAAGATGATGAGGAGGTGTAATTTCCAGTCCTCTTCCCAATATTTTAAGTTTTAGTCATTTTTTTTCTTATACTAAATTTATAAAATAATTTTCATAAACATGAAAAAACTATAACAAGCAAAATCACAGACAATAATTCCACTCTCCTTAAAATAATAATTATAACAATAATACAAGGAAAAATAACAGACAATATTGTAAGAAAATCATATTAATCCATAAATATTTTAATGAAAAGGGTAGAACATAGTCACTACATGAAAAAACTAAGCATTACATGTTCCTATCCTAGCACTTCAACATCGAATATCACAACACTTGTTAGAGTCACATTCCACTCCTTCTCTTTACATCGTAGTAGTGTCTTTTTCACGACCCAAGTTTCCTCCGTTGGGTGTCGTGATGACACCTAGTCTTAGGGACTAGGTAAGCCTAACATTTCCACTTAACAACAACAATAATAAAGGAATTATAACAGTCTCGATATAGGAATCTTGACAGAGTTTACAAAATTTTCCAAAACCCGGTAAATACAAGTCATAAGCTCTACGACATCTTTCAACCGAATCTAAATACAACTCTCTAGAAGTAATAAGTACAATTGACATAAATAGGAAGGTGACTCCGAAGCCTGCGAACGCAGCAACAGGTTTACCTTGAGTCTCCTCATCAACGATCCACGCAGCTAACAACAACAATTATCTGGATATGTACACAAAAATACGCAGAAGTGTAGTATGAGCACACCACAACGGTGCCCAGTAAGTATCAAGACTAACCTCGGTGAAGTAGTGACAAGGACTAGTCAAGACACCACTGGTCTAATAAGTAAAAAGACATAAATGTACCAATGACCGAAACATAATATCTATCTAAAGATTTTTCGATATAATTAACGGTACGATCGAATAATTCGGAAGAAAATTTAATAATCACGATAAACGGACAACATAATAGAAATACGCAAGGAGAATGGAAAGAATTCAAGCCAAACGTCGGGAATCACAACCCAATAAAACACTAGCAACTCAGCACTGCATCAATTTATTCACGTCAGGCCTTAGCCAATAAACTCAATAAAGCTGGTCAAACCTTCTAGTGAAAACCTTTAAATCTTGAGTTTATTTTGACAACTCTAAAGATATAATCATTTCGGAGTAGAGAAATTTCTTCTTTGAAACATACTTTCTCTGAATGCATATTTATATATTTTTGTACAGAGAAATCTTTAAAACATAGTCCCTTTAAAATACGTGGTGTTCAAATATACTTTTCCAAATACTGCTATTTCAAATATCATTTTTTTTGCAAGACAAATACTTTTCAAATATACTTTCGAAATAGAAGTCCTCCAGACATAACTTTTCCTGGAGATAATTGCTTTTCAGCTATACTTTTCAATATATATCTGTCGATCCAAATCTCCTCAATGATAAAACCACCAGAACTCAGAATTTATCATGCAATGCAGTACATGGGGAAAGCTCCCGGAATCTCGTCCATAGTCCCAATTAAATATGCGATGCAGTACAGGGGGAAAGCTCCCAGATCTCCGTCCGTAGTCCCAATTTAAATATACAATGCAGTACAGGGGGAAAGCTCCCGGATCTCGGTCTGTAGTCCCAATTTAAATATGCAATGCAGTACAGGGAGAAAGCTCCCGGATCTCGGTCCATAGTCCCAATTTAAATATGAAATGCAGTACATGGGGAAAGCTCCCGGATCTCGGTCCGTAGTCCCAATTTAAATATACAATGCAACACTGAGGAAAACAACCAGAATGCGACAGAAACAACATACAATGCCACAACAGGCGCAAAAGAAAACAAGACCGAATGCAAAGTGCGATGAGCAAATCAATACAAAGACTTAAATCACAAAAATGGTAAAAATTCACTCATAAGAAGTAACCACTGAAAGGAATGCCAAGCACAAAGATAAGCAGCATAACGAGGGGAAAACAAGGCAGATATAACAACGATTATATATATTCAAGTTCGCAACCAAGAAACCAAATCATCCCGGCAAGGGAATCAACTATAACCAATCTCACTTAGACAATTAGATTCACCGAATAAACTCAGCTTGAACAAATGCTCAGTAAATAGGCAGCATCAAAGAAATAGCATCAACATGGGTGGTCATCAATTAAACCTAAGTAGTACTTAAGGGAAAATCATTTAAATCACAATGTGCAACTCATGGGTATTCTTGACACAAACGTACAAATATTCCAATTACTTGTTAGACAATTATAGGCAAGATTATACTAGTTTTAGTCACATAGGAAGTGTATGAAGAAAGATATAGTATAACAGTAGGAAAGGCAAAGTCTTCATTTAAGTTAATTAAGATCAAATAAGAAACAAGGAATGCTAGGCAAGTACTTCTAATTTGAGCAGGAAGAGATGAAACTAGAAATCAGGAATTCAGATATAACAATTTCAATTCATACACGGGGAACATAAGGACCTAAAATCCCTAAAGGGAAATCTATTTGCAAATAAGTCCGAGTACGCACTCGTCACCTCGCGTACACGGACTACAATCAACATAGAACACTCAATCCTAAGGGGTAGTTCCCCCACACAAGGTTAGGCAAGATACTTACCTCAAAGACGATAATCCGGTACTCAAAAATAGACTTCTCAGGTGGAAAGGCCTTCGGACGGCTCAAAATCAACTAAAAAAACTTCAAAATACACATAAAACATATGAGGAACGATTCCGAATAATAAAATTTCAATCTTTGCAAATTTATAAAAATCGACCAAAAAGTCGACCACCGGACCCGCACCTCAGAACCCGATAAATTTTACAAATTCTGATTACCCATTCCAATACGAGTTCACCCATACTAAATTTATCCAATTCCGATATCATTTGGTTATTCAAATCATGAATTTTCATTTTTGAAGTTTTCTTTCAAAACCCACAACTTCCTCAACTCAAAACACAATTTAAATGATGGAAACAAGAAATAATTCATGAAATATAATTTATTCTAGTGGAAGAACACTTACCCATTCGATTTATGTGAAAAACCCTCCAAGAATCGCCAAAAACCGAGCTCTAGAAGTTAAAATATGTTGAAAATGGCTTACCCTCATTTTTGGAGGTTTATATTCTGCCCAGTTATTTAAAGCATTGCGATCGCGGACGAGATGATGCGATCGCGTAGAGGAAAAACATCACTGGCCAAGAATTCTCTATGCGATCGCGAAGGCACATATGCGATCACATAGGAGAAGGATCTGGGCTTGGGACATGCTCTATGCGGTCTCGAGGGGAAGGTGCGGTTGCGAGGGGAAGGTGTGCGATCGCAGTGAAGAAAGGGGCTGGCCTCCACGATCGCGTACGTGAAATGGCGAACACATAGAAGAAAACTGGGCATTTCAAATTTACACTATGCGATCGCGACTAAGCCTATGCGATCGCATAGAAGGGAGGGACAACAGACATATAACAACAGTGGAAAATGAGGAAAATCGATCCGGAACCTACCCGAAACACACCCGAGCCCTTGGAACTTCAAACCAATGTGCACACAACCTTGAAAACATCCTACGGACTTATTCGTGTAATCAAATCACCAAAATAACATCATAAACATCGAATTAAACCTCAAAATCAATGAAATTTCTCAAAACTTCTTTAGACATCAAATTTTACATTTAAGGTCCGAATCACGTCAAACTAAGTTCGTTTCTTACCAAATTTCTCAGATAACACATATAAGTCATATCGAACCTGTACCGGGCTCCGGGACCATGATACGGGCACGATATCACAGGTTTCACCTCAAATTTCATTTTCAAAAACCTTTATATTTTTCAGAAAACAATTTTCTTTAAAAATTCATTTCTCTGACTTGGGACCTCGAAATTTGATTCCGGGCATATGACCAAGTCCCATACTTTCCTACGGATCCTCCGGGACCATCAAATCACGGGTCCGGGTCCGTTTACCAAAAACATTGACCGAAGTCAACTTTATTCAAATTTCTAATACAAAATTATCATTTTTATTAGTTTTTCACATAAAGGCTTCCCGGCTACACGTTCGAGCTGCACACGCAAATCGAGGTAAGATAGAAGGAGGTTTTCACGACTTCGAAACACAGAATTAGCTAGAAATATACAGAATAAACTTTTGGGTCATCACAATCTTAACCGTACTAGGAGGAAGATATTGACAGATACTCTTTGAAAGGAACTACACAAACGTAATAGAAAGATAGGGTAAAAATCATATTATGTTAACTAAAAAAGAGAAAAAAATTGAATTTACCATATGATCGCGCTTGAGGTACGATCTGGGCACGTCCATCCTAACCCATGGATATAATTCCTCTTCAATCCATCCGTTAGCATTCATATTTAGAGTATCTGCGATATTTGTAGAGTAGGGAATGTAGGTTAAATTATGTTTAGATATAGAGAGTCAAAAACCTTTCCCCAAACGTTTCCCCTCCAAACGTTTTCCCTCCCTCCAAATGTTTCCCCTCCCTCCAATCGTTTCAAACGATTAGTGACCAGTTAAATCAAAAGATTTCTGTCTTTAATGCATCATGTAATATGATTTTAGTATAATATGATGATTATAATTAAGATTTAAGTATAAAAATTTCATGTAATATGATTTTAGTATAATATGATGATTATAATATATATATATATATATATATATATATATATACACACACACACACGTACGTTCAATGTAACTTATATATAAAGGGCAATAATGTAATTAACTAGTGGAACCATAGTAAGCATAATTATATGGTCACTATCAATATATGTATGAACTTAATGAATGAAATTATATGTTGGATACTATATACATATATAAACGTTCAATGTAACTATATATAAAGTGCAAAAATGTAATTAACTAGTATCAATATATACTTATTATTTATATTTCATAATTAAATTGCTAATTATATCCCAAATATAACTATTGGTGTCAATTAACTAGTGGAACCATAGTAAACGTAATTATATGGTTTATAACGACCCGACTGGTCAATTTGTGTTCTAGGATCCCGTGCCCCTAAATGAGACTTCCCATAGCTGCTTTTACTGATTTATGACTTGCGGGGACGGGTGGTTCGAGGTTTGGAGGAGTTTGGAGTGGTATAGGAACATTTAGTTCCTTAAGGTTGGCCTTAAAGGCCAAGTTTGACTTCAGTCAATATTTTTAGTAAACGACCCTAGAATCGATATTGGAGGGTTCCGGTGGGTTCGTATGTTGATTTTGGACTTGGGCGTGTGTTCGGAACGGATTTTGGATGACCCGGGAGCGTTTCGGCGCCAAACAATGAAATAAGAATTTCCTTAAGTTCAAATTGAGGTTTGGAACGTATTTTTGTGTTATCGAGGTCCAAACAGAATTCAGAGACCGAGAATAGTTCCTTTATGTCATTTATGACTTGCTTGCAAAATTTGGTGTCATTCCGAGTAGTATAGATAGGTTCGGCGTATTGTTAGCGAATTCAAAGAACTTGAAGTTCTTAAGTTTGAGCCAATAGGTTTTGGGGTATGATTTTTAGATTTAGTGCTGTTCCGAATATTTCGAAGGCTCGGGCGAGTTTGTATTAAGATTTAGGACTTGTTGGTATACTTGGACGGGGTCTCGGGTGGGACCAGATGCCATTCAGGCATCGAGCGAGGCAAAAACCAACCTAAAATGACTGCTGGTGCACTAGACTTGGTGCGACCGCACCTGCGGAGGTCATGTCGCAGGTGCGAGACCGCTCCTGCGGTCCCAGTCTCGCAGGTGTGACTCCTCAGGGAGTTGCCAATTTCCGCCGGTGCGTACCCCTTTCTGCAGAAGCGGAGCCGCAGGTGCGGACTTCCCTCCGCAGGTGCGAAACCAGGCCCTCTTCCCCTTCTCCGCAGGTGCGAGATTTCTCTCGCAGGCGCGATACCGTAGGTGCGGTCCTCGAGCCGCAGGTGAGAAAAGCCTGTAGGCAGTGCACTTCATTTTAAACACGGGACTTAGCCATTTTTGAACACTTTTCTTCATCCTTGGGCGATTTTGAGAGCATGCAAGGAGGGTATTCGACTTAGCTACTGTAAGGTAAGTAATTCCTACTATAAATTTAGCTTAATACTTGAATTCTTTGGTAGATTAACACATTAGATTAGTAGAAATCATGGGTTTAGAGTAAAACCTAGGTTTTTGACAAAAATGGGAAATTTCCAAGAAATGTGTTAAGGAATCATACAAAAACCATTATAATATTGATCCTTAGGCTATGGGTAAATATTCCCTCCGAAAATTTCCGGAATCCGAGCATGTGGGCCGGGGGGTGAATTTTGGGATTTTGCAATTTAGGTTGAAATAATCATTTAAATAGGGAAATTTCATACTTTTGAGTATAGATTGATTTATTTATGCAATATTTGACTAGTTTGGAGTCCTTGGGCGACGAATTTGGAGTTTCGGGCGCTTTCTTGACCCGGAAAGTAGGCTTGGCACGAGGTAAGTCTCCTTTATAACCTTGTAAGAGGGAATTGTCCCCATAGGTGAATATAAATAAGTGTATGTCCTTATTTGTGGGGGATACGCACGCACGAAGTGACGAGAGTCCGTGCGTAGCTACTATTATGTCTTGTCGGGGAGTTTAGGATACACAAGCATGCTTTATGTGCCGTAACTATAATCTTAAATGTTAATTTAGGTTACCTAATATCATTGAATTATTAAGTGAACATCTAGGAGGTTACATTCTGAAATTTATATTATTGAAACCTTCTTTGTAAGTATATTCTCTACTAAATTTCTTGATTTCATGTTAATTATGTGTACATATACGGGAACCCGCATCACATGTATGATTCGCGACCGGGTAGCCCTACTACTATGTCAACCGCGTCGCATGTTTGATTTGTGAGCGGTGTCATAGATGCATCTATGGTTCGAGCCGTTCGACCCTGCGGCAGTGCACATTTATTTTCGCATTGTGTCAGCCGTACGTTCACGACATGTTATGTGTTTGTTAGATGTTTGGTGTTCTGTGATTATGTATCTGCTAAATACCATGAGAAATGAAAATTAGGTAAATTGTATGCTAGAAAACTTGACACGTACAGGTAATTATAAAGGATATTTGATGTTCCTGTCTTCATTATTATTCATGAAATGCCATTCCTACTTAGCTTTACACTCAAAACATATTATTCTGACCCTAGTAAGTGTCACATCGACCTCTCATCACTACTTCTTCGAGATTAGGCGGGATACTTACTGGATACATTGTTCATGTACTCATGCTACACTCTGTACTTAATTGCACAGGTTCTAAGGCAGGTGCATCTGGGTATCAGCCGGGGGTTTGTCCTTGATACATACACCTGGTCTAGACTCCACTGTGAGCTGCTTCTCTTGGCGACTCCCAGCAGCACTTTGGAGCTATTCTTTTTGCCATTTCTGTCTATACTCAGATAGTAGGACATACTTCTTATTCTTTTGGCATTATTCTATTAATTGCCTGTAGACTTGTGACACTAGTTCCTGACATACACGCTAGTAGACTTTATTTTGGAATGGAAATCGTAAATTAAAATTTCATGATTATCTATTTTGTATATAATTTTCTAAGTTATCGGTTTCTACTTAATGTCTCAAAAACTAAGTTAAGCAAGTGTGGGAAAATGTTTTTGGTAAACTACATGGAGCTTACTAGTATAAAATGGTTGGCTTGCCTGACTGCGGTGTTGGGCGCCATCGCGACCTAGGTTGGGATTTGGGTCGTGATAACATGGTATTAGAGCTCTAGGTTCACGTAGGTCTCACGATTTACAGGGAAACCCAATAGAGTCTTGCAGATCGGTACAAAGACGTCTGTATTTATCTTCGGGAGGCTATAGGGTGTTAGGAAATCTCTCTTTATTTATCTTCTATCGTGCAATTGATGGTATACTAAATCTCACTATTCTATTCTCTCCCAGATGGGGAGGACGCGCGCAACCAACGTTTCGGATCCGGGTGGGGTCGCTACCCCCATCTTCCGAGGCCGTGGCAGAGACCGGGGGAGGGCACCGACCCAAGGTAGGGGACGAGGACGTCCCAGGACCGTACCAGTTACACCCCTAGTGGATACAATAGAGGATCCCATCACTGAGGAGCAGGGCGAGGTGCCCACATCAGATCCTGCCCCTTTGGACTTTATGACAGGGCCAGGATTTCAGGATGTCATGGGCCGTATGATGCGGTTCCTGGACACCATGACGCATGCTGGTTTATTTCCAGCAGATCCGGCCACATCTCAGGCGGGAGGGGGAGCACAGACCCCTACTGCACATGCCTCCGGTCATGCAGCAGCAATATATCAAACCCCGAGTACACTGCCCGTGGAAGGAGTTCAGCAAGTAGCAGCAACAACACCTGAGCCCAAACTCGCTGCGGACGGCAATCCGCAGAAGTTATTAGATAGGTGGACTAGACTGCACCCTTCTGTCTTTGAAGGTGAGCTTCATGAGGACACCCATGACTTTATTGATAGGTGCAGGGATAGAGTGCACAACATGAGGATACTGGATCCCATGGAGTTGACTTCACTACCCTTCAGCTAGAGGGCAGGGCCCGCAGATGCTGGCAGTCCTACATTCTTGGAAGACCGACAGATTCTCCTCCCCTCACTTGGGATTAGTTCACTCAGTTATTCCTGGACAAATATATTCCACCCTATGAGAGGGAAGAGCTGCGGTATCAGTTTGAGCAGCTGGAGCTGGATCAAATGTCAGTGACTGACTACGAAGCTAGGTTTTCTGAGCTGTCTTGTCATGCACTCATGATACTTCCTACTGACGTAGAGAGAGTGCAGATATTTGTAGCCGGGTTACACTCAGGAATTAGGGCCAATATGGCCCGAGAGGTGGAGATGGCGACTCCTTATCATCTTGTGGTTAAGATTGCTCGTAGGATTGAGGGTTATCGGTCGAGGAGTAGAGAGCAGGGGCAGCAGGATAAGAGAGCTAGATTTTCTGGAGATTTCAGAGGTGCTCTAGCCAGGGAAAAAGGTCAGTTTAGTAGGGGCCAGCCCAGTAGCCCCCCATATTCAGACCACCACCACCTCCTCGAGGTGCTCCCATGAGGCCTTGTTTCAGTGCTATGCCGGAGAGTTCTTATCCACACCAACCATTTAGGGTTCCTCCGGTAGGTATTCTGGTCATCAAGGGTCTACCGGCCTTTATTTCAGTGCCATGCAGAGAGTTCATACCGTCCTCCAGCTATTCAGGGTCCTTCAGGGTAGCAGGCTATGGTGCCGAGAGGTTGTTATGAGTGCGGGGATCCATGCCATTTTAGGAGGACTTGTCCCAGGCTTCGAGGCAAGGCCGTGCAGCAGAGTCATCAGCCTATGATTACAGCACTTTAGAGGTCATCCTAGAGGTGGAGGTCAGGCAGGGGGAGCATCACCAGTCCTGTTCATTCCGGTGGAGGCCAGTCGTCTGGCGCTCAAGCCAGATTCTATGCTATTCTGGCCAGATTAGATGCAGTGGCCTCAGACACCGTGATCACAGGTATTATTTCAGTTTGTGGTAGAGATGCATCGGTATTATTTGATCCAGGGTCCACTTATTCATATGTATCAGCCTTATTTTCTCATTCCCTGGATATTCTTCGTGAGTCCTTGGGTAAACCTGTTTATGTGTACACTCTTGTGGGTGATTCTGTGGTTGTGGACCGAATTTATCGGTCTTGTGTGGTTACATTTTGTGGGTTCGAGTCCAGATCAAACCTCCTATTGCTTGATATGGTTGATTTTGAGGTTATCCTGGGCATGGATTGGATGTCTCCCTATCATGCCATTCTAGATTTCCATGCCAAGACTGTTACTCTAGCCTTGCCCGAGTTGCCGAATTGGAGTGGAGAGGTTCCACAGTTAGTGCCACTAGTCGGGTTATTTCCTTCCTGAAGGCTCGACATATGGTCGAGAAGGGTTGTTTGGCTTATCTTTCTTATGTGCGGGACGCCACCGTTGAGTCTCCGACGATTGATTCAGTGCCAGTAGTTCGAGAGTTTGATGATGTATTCCCTTTAGACTTTCCAGGCATGCCACCGGATCGTGACATTGATCTTTGCATTGACTTAGCTCCAGGCACCCAACCCATATCTATTCCTCCATACCGTATGACTCCAAAGAAATTGAAGGAACATCTTGAGGAGTTGTTAGCTAAGGGGTTTATCAGACCGAGCGTATCTCCTTGGGGTGCTCCAGTGTTATTTGTGAAGAAGAAGGATGGGACTATGTGGATGTGTATTGACTACCGCCAGTTGAACAAGGTCACCATCAAGAACAAGTACCCGTTGCCGCATATCGATTATTTGTTTGACCAGTTGTAGGGTGATCGGGTTTTTTCTAAGATTGACTTGAGATCGGGGTACCATCAGCTAAATATTCAGGACTCGGATGTTCCGAAGACTGCCTTTCGTATGAGATATGGTAATTACGAGTTCCTGGTGATGTCCTTTGGTTGGACTAATGCCCCAGCATCATTTATGGACTTGATGAACAAAGTGTTCAGGCCTTATATTGATTCTTTTGTCATTGTATTCATTTATGACATTCTGATTTACTCATGTAGCCTAGGGGAGCACGAGCAACATCTTAGAGTTGTGCTCCAGACCTTGCGAGAACAGAAGCTGTATGCTAAGTTCTACAAGTGCGAGTCTTGGTTGGATTCTGTGGCATTCTTGGGGCCTGTGGTATCCGGAGAAGGTATCAAGGTTGATCCTAAGAAGATTGAGGCAGTTCAGAGTTGGCTACGCCCTACTTCAGCTACAGAGATCAGGAACTTCTTGGGTCTAGCAGGTTATTATCACCGATTTGTGGAGGTTTTTTCATCCATTACAGCTCCTCTGACTAGATTGACCCCGAAGAATTCCCCTTTTCGATAGTCCGATGAGTGTGAGGCGAGCTTTCAAAAGCTTAAGACAACATTGACCTCAGCACCAGTTCTAGTGTTGCCTTCCGGTTCTGGGATGTATACGGTTTATTGTGACACTTCACGCGTTGTTTTGGGTTGTGTGTTGATGCAGGAGGGGAGAGTTATTGCATATTCTTCACGGCAGTTAAAAGTTCATGAGAAGAATTACCCTGTGCACGATTTGGAGTTGGCGACGATTGTTCATGATCTTAAGATTTGGAGGAATTACTTGTATGAGGTGTCTTGTGAGGTTTATACAGATCACCGCTGTCTGCAACACTTGTTCAAGTAGAGGGATCTTGATTTGAGGCAGCACAGGTGGCCTGAGTTGCTGAAGGATTATGACATCATCATTCTTTATCATCCGGGCAAGGCGAACGTGGTAACGGATGCCTTAAGCAGGAAGACGGAGAGTATGGGTAGTTTGGCTTTCATTTCCGCAGAGGAGAGACCTCTAGCTTTGGACATTCAGTCCTTGGCTAATCGCCTGGTGAGGTTGGACCTTTCCGAGCCCAGCCGGGTTCTTGCATGTGTGATGGCCCAGTCTTCATTATTGGGGGAGATAAAGACTCGGTAGTATGATGATCCGCACTTGGTGGCTCTCCGGGATACAATAGTATTGGGTGGTGCCAAGGAGGTTTCTATTGGCGAGGATGGTGTTATGAGACTTCAGGGTCGCTTATGTGTCCCCAATGTTGATGTTCTGAGGAAGAGGATTCTTGAGGAGGCTCATAGTTCGCGGTATTCTATTCATCCTGATGCTACGAAGATGTATCGCGACTTGAGGCAGCATTTCTGGTGGATACAGATAAAGAAAGACATAGTGGAGTATGTATCTAGGTGTTTAAATTTCTAGCAAGTTAAGTATGAGCACCAGAGGCTAGGAGGCCTACTTTAGCAGATGCCTATACCTGAGTGGAAATGGGAGCGCATCACTACGGACTTCGTAGTTGGATTGCCTCGGACCTTGCAGAAGGTTGATGCAGTTTGGGTCATTGTGGATAGGTTGACCAAGTCAGCACATTTCATTCCAGTTGCTACTACTTATACTTCTGAGAGGTTGGCCCAGATCTACATTCGGGAGATAGTTCGGTTGCACGGTGTGCCTGTGTCCATTATATCAGATCAAGGTCCTCATTTCACCTCGCACTTCTGGAGAGCCGTACAGAGTGAGTTAGGCACCTGCGTAGAGCTCAACACAACATTCCACCCTCAAACCAATGGGCAGTCGGAGCGGGCAGTTAAGATATTGGAGGACATGCTCAGAGCATGTGTGATTGACTTTGGAGGATAGTGGGACCAATTCTTGCCTTTGGCCGAGTTTGCTTATAATAATAGTTATCAGTCCAACATTGAGATGGCTACATTTGAGGCCTTGTATGGTCGGCGATGTCGATATCCCATCGGGTGGTTTGAGACTGGCGAGGCTAGGCTATATGGCACCGATATGGTGAAGGATTCTTTGGAGAAGGTGAAGTTGATTCAGGAGAGACTTCGCACAACACAGTCCAGATAGAAGAGTTACGCGGATCTGAAGGCGCGTGATGTATCAGTTATGGAGGACGAGAAGGTTCTGTTGAAGGTCTCGCCAATGAAGGGTATTGTGAGGTTTGGGAAGAAGGGCAAGCTGAGCCCGAGGTTTATAGGCCTATTTGAGGTGTTGAGACGAGTTGGGGAGGTTGCTTATGAGGTTTCTTTACCTCCCAGTTTATCAGGGGTTCATCCGGTCTTTCATGTGTCCATGTTCCGAAGGTATCACGACGAATTCTCTCACGCGGTAGATTTCAGTACCATTCAGCTAGATGAGAGGTTGGGTTACGATGAGGAGCCAATTGCTATCATTGACAGGCAGGATCGCCAGTTGAGGTCCAAAAGGGTTTCCGCCGTAAAGGTCCATTGGAGGGGCCAACCAGTCGAGGAGGTGACTTGGGAGTTCGAGGAGGACATGCAGAGCAGATATCCACACTTATTCAGCACTCCAGGTATGATTCTAGACCTGTTCGAGGACGAACGTTTGTTTAAGAGGTGGAGAATGTAACGACATGACCGGTTATTTTTGTTCTAGGACCTCGTGCCCCTAAATTAGACTTCCCATAGCTGCTTTTATTGATTTATGACTTGCGGGGACGGGTGGTTCGAGGTTTGGAGGAGTTTGGAGTGGTATAGGAACATTTAGTTCCTTAAGGTTGGCCTTAAAGGCCAAGTTTGACTTCAGTCAATATTTTTAATAAACGACCCTGGAATTGAGATTCGAGGGTTCCGGTGGGTTCGTATGTTGATTTTGGACTTGGGCGTGTGTTCGGAACGGATTTTGGATGACCCGGGGGCGTTTCGGCGCCAAACAATGAAATAAGAATTTCCTTAAGTTCAAATTGAGGTTTGGAACGTGTTTTTGTGTTATCGAGGTCCAAACGGAATTCCGAGACCCAGAATAGTTCCTTTATGTCATTTATGACTTGCTTGCAAAATTTGGTGTCATTCCGAGTAGTATAGATAGGTTCGGCGTATTGTTAGCGAATTCAAAGAACTTGAAGTTCTTAAGTTTGATCCAATAGGTTTTGGGGGTATGATTTTTAGATTTAGCGTTGTTTCGGACGTTCTGAAGGCTCGAGCGAGTCTTTATTAAGATTTAGGACTTGTTGGTATACTTGGACGGGGTCTCAGGTAGGCCCAGATGCCATTCGAGCATCGCGCGAGGCAAAAACCAGCCTAAAATAACTGCTGGTGCACCAGACCTGGTATGACCGCACCTACGAAGGTCATGCCGCAAGTGCGAGACCGCTCCTGCGGTCCCAGTCTCGCAGGTGCGACTCCTGAGGGAGTTTCCAATTTCCGCAGGTGCGGACGTGTAACGACCCAGTCGGTCGTTTTGAGAGTTAGCGCCCCGATCCTCTAATAACTTATTCTCCCATGTCTTTTTATGTTATTGGAACTTGTCGGAGCATTGAGTGATGAAATCCAGAGTGATTTTGGACACATAGTCCTTAAATGTGGATTTTAGCCTTTGAAATCAGGCTGTAGCTAGAGCTATGTGAACACGGATCCGGAATAGAATTCCGTCGACTCCGTTAGCTCCATTGGGTGATTTCGGAGTTAGGAGCATGTTCGGAATGTGTTATAGGCTTGAAATTGGCGAAAGTTGGAATTTCAGCGATTTCGGACGATATGTGAAATTTTGATATCGGACTCGGAATGGAATTATGAAAGCGACAGCAGGTCCGTAATGCCATTTGTGACTTGCATGAAAATTTTGAGGTCATTTGGATGAGTTTTGACGTGTTTCGACATACGATGTGAATTCTAGAAATTTCATAAGTTATTAGGCTTGAATCTATGCATAATTGATGATTTTCATGTTATGAGATGTGTTTTTAAGGCTCGACCAAGTTTAAACAAGGTATTAGGGTCAGTTGGTAGGTTTGGTTGAGGTCCCGCGGGCCTCGGGGTTGTTTCGGATGCCCAACGGGTGAATTTGGAACTTTAAGAGTAGCTGAACCATTTCTGGTTCTGGTGTCTTGCATCTGCGATGGTTTTTCAGCAGGTGCGGGCACGCAGGTGTGAAGGGGGTGCACGCAGGTGCGGACGTAGTTTAGGCTGGCCAGACTCACTAGCGCTGAAGAATATCCGCAGGTGCGGAGCCGCACCTGCGACCCAGCCACCGCAGATGCGACCCCAGGCCTTTTCTTGAGTTTCTGCACCTGCGATTGTGTTTCCGTAGGTGCGGCTCAGCATGTGTGATCCCACGGTCGCATGTGCAGGATCCCTGGGCTAGTTATACCAAAATTCGAGGGTTTGGAATTCATAACTCCAAAATTGATTGAGAGCTCGGGATTTGGTGATTTTCAGTGGAATTTGAAGAGGAGAATCATAGGTAACGTTTTATAACCTTAATCCATTTGTATATCAATAATCTTTATCAATTTCCTCAATCTAATCAATGAAATTGGATGAAAAACCATGAAACTGGGATGAAACTTCCCCAAGTAGAAATCTAAGGATTGAGGGAGATTCAGACGTCGGATTTTGTTGATTCTTGTTCGAGTGAGTTCATGAGCGAATGGGTGTTCGGGAAATATAATTTTTACCCGATTCCGAGACGTGGGCCCGGGGGACCTTTTGGGAGAATTTCCTAATTTCGCGTATTAGCTTTGAACTTATTAGTTATTTTGTTTCCTTTAAATGATATTTACACTATGCAATCGAATTGACTAGATTTGGGCCACCCGGAGTTAGATACTCGTGGAAAGAGCGTGGTATTGAGTTGATTAGCGCAATCAAGGTAAGTGGCTTGCCTAACTCTGTGTTGAGGACTTCCCCTTAGGCATTTTTATACTGATTTTGTTACGTGGACGCCGTGTACGTGAGGTGACGAGTGCGTATACGGGTCATTGTTGGTAAAATTCCATTTTTCCTTCCATGGCATCACTCATTTTCATTCTTATATTGCTGTTTCCTTTCTTAACTGAGTAGTTAGCTTAAGAATAAGCATGCCTACTTGTCCTTACTTGTTTTCCTCTTATTTGCTACTAGTTACACCATGCTTTGGTAGTTTTACTATATTCTTGCCTGTTTTTTTCCTGAACACTTTAATTAAGCTGCATCCGACATACTTCTGCATTGCATATTGAAATTGGGATTACGGACCGAGATCCGGGAGCTTTCCCCCTGTACTGCATTGCATATTTAAATTGGGACTACGGACCGAGATCCGGGAGCTTTCCCCCTGTACTGCAATGTATATTTAAATTGGAACTACGGACGGAGATCCGGGAGCTTCCCCCCTGTACTGCATAGCGTATTTAAATTGGGATTACGGACTGAGATCCGGGAGTTTTCCCCTTGTACTGCATTGCATATTTACTGTTGAGATATATGCTGTGCTGAACCAAGGGCTCTCTTTCTGTTATTAATTCTTCCAGTTTCCATTAATCCTGTTTATCATTGCTTATCTATATTTCACTGCTTTAAATTTATAACTGACTTGTTTTAAAACTCAGTAGAGCCTCAACCTGACCTCGTCAGTACTTGACTGGGGTTAGGCTTGGCACTTACGGAGTACCGAATGTGGAGTACTCACGCCCTTTCCTGCGCATGTTTTCCCCATGTGCAAATCCAGGTACCAGTGCACAGTTCAGTGGCTAGGCGCATCTTAGCAGCTCCTTAGGAGACCGCAAGGTAATTCTGCCGCGTCCGCAGGATCTCACGAGTCCCCTTCCTACTCTAGTATAGATATAGGAGATATATAGATACATTTTCCTTATTCCTTTGTATAGAGCTACATTAGTTCAGAGTTTGTGACTTTGTGATGTTCCGAGTTTTGGGAAAGTAAAAACTGTAAATGCCGAGCGACTAAAATTTTATAGTATTGCTTCTTCTTTACTGTTTCTATTATTGTTTTGCCTTATTTTCCGCAAATTTTAGGCTTACCTAGTTGTAGAGACTAGGTTCCATCACGAGACCGTTCGGCGGGTCATGACAAGTTGGTATCAGAGCGTCTAGGTTCATAGGAGTCACAAGACGGTTTATTAGAGTCTCACGGATCGGTGCAGAGATGTCCGTATCTATCTTCGAGAGGCTATGTAACTGTTAAGAACAGTCAAATTCTTTGGAATTACTTATCGTGCTAGTTACTTTCATCAAATTCTTAAACTCTATTCTATTCTTTCTTGCAGATGGTTCGTACCCCTACCGGACGTACTGATGACCAGGCACCCGAGCCCCCAGTCAGAGCCACCAGAGGCAGGGGCCGGGGCAAAGGACGAGCACACGGTGCAGCCCGAGCACCGGCTAGAGCAGAGGCAGAAGAGCCCCCAGCAGCTACAGTTGGAAGGGCACAGGAGGTCCCTACTGTTACTCCAGACCTCCAGGAGACATTGGCTCAGTTCTTGAGTGCCTTCAGTACTCTGTCTCAGGCGGGACTACTTCTGATAGATCCAGCTACATCCCAGGCCGATGGAGGGACACAGACTCCTGCAGCCCATACTCCTGAGCAGAGGGTTCATATTGGGCAGGTTCCAGAGTATATTCCTATGCCCCCAGTAGCTCCAGCTCAGCATCAGACTAGGATAACTATTCTTGAGGCAGAGCAGCTCCGACTTGAGAGGTACAAGAAGTACCACCCACCTGAGTTCAGCGGACTAGCTTCGGAGGACGCCCTGGGTTTTCTTGAGGGGTGTCATCGCATTCTCCGCACTATGGGTATTGTGGAGATGAGTGGGGTTTCTTTCACTACCTTCCAGCTGAGGGGAGCAACTTATCAGTGGTGGTGTGCTTTTGAGCTTAGTAGTCCGGACGAGGCAGATTCACTTACTTAGGCTCAGTTCTCTGAGATGTTCTTACTTGAGTTTGTCCCTCAGAGCCTCAGGGATGCTTGGCGTGCATAGTTTGAGCAGTTACGCCAGGGTACCATGACTGTGTCAGAGTATGTAGTCTGTTACAGTGATTTGGCTAGCCATGCACCAGCTTTGGTTGTCACTGTCAGAGAGAGGGTTCGATGCTTTATTGAGGGACTCCAACCCAGTATTTGGAACAACATGGCCAGAGAGCTGGAGACCGATATTACTTACATGCAGGCCGTGAGTATTGCCCGGAGGATTGAGACTATGTTAGCCCGGGACAGGGAGGAGAGAGAGGCCAAGAGGTCTGGAGAGACTGGATATTTTTCAGGAGCCCGTGCACCAGCAGCACGCTATGGTAGGGGTTTTGTGAGTTGCCCTATTCATTCAGCTCTCCCAGTAGCCAGTGGTATTCTAGCTCCTCCTAGACCTCAAGAGCCTTATTATGAACCACCAGTATCTCAGGTGCCTCCTGCTCAAGGTGCTATCACTGGTCAGTCCAGCAGGCTAGTTCAGAGTCAGCAGCGGCCGCCACGTCTTCCGAGGGGTTGTTTTGAGTGTGGTGACCCTCATCATATGATCAGAGATTGCCCCGGAGTGAGGATGGGTGCACCACCTCAGACTTATCAGGTTCCACATCTTCCACCAGGTCCCCCAACTATTCTTCCAGCCCCAGCTGCTACCCCACCATCTCAAGCAGCTCGAGGTGGAGGTCGGGGAGGTCGAGGTTACCCTAGAGGGGGAGGCCAGGCCAGGTACTATGCTCTTCTAGCTCGATCCGAGGCCATTGCTTCTGATTCATTCATTACAGGTATTGTTCCCGTTTGTCATAGGGATGCATCTATATTATTTGACCCAGGCTCTACATATTCGTATGTGTCTTCTTATTTTGCTTCACATCTGGGGATATCTCGGGATTATTTGAGTTCCCCCGTATATGTTTCTACTCCTATGAGAGATTCTCTTGTTGTGGACCGCGTATATAGTTCATTCTTGATTGTTATTAGTGGTTTTGAGACCAGGGCTGACTTACTATTACTCATCATGGTAGATTTTGACGTTATATTGGGTATGGACTGGCTGTCTCCCTACTATGCTATTCTTGATTGTCACGCCAAGACCGTGATGCTGGCTATGCTAGGATTACCGAGGTTAGGGTGGAGAGGTTCCTCAGAGTATACTCCCCGCCGAGTCATTTCTTTTCTTAAGGCTCAGCTGATGGTTGATAAGGGGTGTGATGCATATTTGGCTTATGTGAGAGATGTTAGTGCTACGACCCCTACAGTTGAGTCCGTCCCAATTGTCAGGGACTATCTTGATGTATTTCCAGCTGATCTTCCGGGTATGCTGCCCGATAGAGACATTGATTTCGGCATTGAGTTGTTGTCGGGCACTCAGCCCATTTCCATTCCTCCCTATTGTATGAATCCCCCTGAGTTGAAGGAGCAGTTGTAGGAGTTTCTTGATAAGGGATTCATCAGGACCAATGTATCACCTTGGGATGCTCTGGTGTTATTTGTGAAGAAAAGGATGGCTCGATGCGTATGTGTATTGACTACCGGTAGTTAAACAAGGTGACAATGAAGAACAGGTACCCATTGCCTCGCATTGATGATCTGTTTGACCAGTTACAGGGTGCTAGGGTGTTCTACAAGATTGATCTGTGTTCAGGTTATCATCAGTTGAAGATTCAGGATCCGGATATCCCGAAGACTGTGGGACCAGATATGGCCACTATGAGTTCCTTATTATGTCATTTGGGCTGACTAATGCCCCAGCAGCCTTCATGCACCTGATGCACAACATATTTCGGCCTTACCTTGATACTTTCATCATTGTGTTCATTGATGACATTCTGGTATATTCTCGGTCCCAGGAGGACCATGAGCAACACTTGAAGACCGTGCTTCAGACATTGAGGGAAAAGAAGTTGTATGCCAAGTTTTCTAAGTGTGAATTTTGGATTGATTCTGTGGCATTCCTGGGCCATGTGGTGTCTTCGGATGGGATCAAGGTAGATCCGAAGAAGGTGGAGGCGGTACAGAGTTGGCACAGACCGTCCTCAGCTACTGAGATCCGCAGTTTCCTCAGTTTGGCAGGGTATTATCGCCATTTTGTGGAGGGATTTTCATCCATTTCAGCGCCCATGACCAGACTTACTCAGAAGGGTGCACCTTTTATATGGACTGAGGAGTGTGAGGAGAGCTTTCAGAAGCTCAAGACAGCCCTGACTACAGCTCCAGTGTTAGTATTACCCACAGGTTCAAGGTCCTATACAGTCTATTGTGATGCTTCGAGGATTGGACTGGGAGCGGTGTTGATGCAGGACGGTAGGGTGATTGCCTACGCGTCTAGACAATTGAAGGTGCATGAGAAAAACTACCCTGTTCATGATCTTGAGTTGGCAGTGATTGTTCACGCCCTGAAGATATGGCGTCATTATTTATATGGTGTTCCTTGTGAGATATTCACGGATCACCGGAGTTTGCAGCACATATTCAGGTAGAAGGATCTCAATTTGCACCAGCGTAGGTGGTTGGAGTTGCTAAATGACTATGACATCACTATATTATACCACCCATGGAAGGCCAATGTGGTGGCCGACGCCTTGAGTCGCCAGGCGGAGAGTTTGGGGAGTTTGTCATACCTTCATGCAGCTGAGAGGCCTCTAGCCTTAGATGTTCAGTCCTTAGCCAGTCGGTTCGTGAGATTGAATCTTTCTGAGCCTTGCCGGGTATTAGCTTGTGTGGTTGCTCGATCTTTCCTTTATGACCATATCAGAGAGCCCCAGTATGATGATCCCCGCCTTGTGGTTCTTCAGGATAGAGTCCGGCGGGGTGATGCCAGGGATGTGACCATAGGTGATGACGGGGTGATGAGAATGCAGGGGCGTATTTGTGTACCCAACGTAGATGGGCTTCGGGAGTTGATTCTTGAGGAGGCCTATAGTTCGCAGTATTCCATCCATCCGAGTACTGCGAAGATGTACCAGGATATGAGATAGCACTATTGGTGGCGAAGGATGAAGAAGGATATAGTGGAGTTTGTAGCCAAGTGTCTCAACTGTCAGCAAGTCAAATGTGAGCATCAAAGACCGGGAGGGTTACTCAGCAGATTGAGATTCCAGAGTGGAAGTGGGAGCTGATCACCATGGACTTTGTGGTTGGACTTCCTCAGACTTTGAGGAAGCATGATGCTATTTGGGTGATTGTGGATCGGCTGAACAAATCAGACCATTTCATTCCAGTGCTGACTCCATATTCATCCGAGGGGTTGGTTGAGATTTATATCAGAGAGATTGTTCGCCTCCAGTATCTATCATTTCAGACAGAGGTACACAGTTCACTTCACGGTTCTGGAGAGCCGTTCAGCAGGAGTTAGGCACCAGGGTAGAGTTGAGTACATCTTTTCACCCTCAGACAAACGGGCAGTTCGAGCGCGCGATTCAGATTCTCGAGGATATGCTCCGTGCCTGTGTGATATATTTTGGAGGGTCTTGGGATCGATACTTGCCTCTTGCAGAGTTTGCTTATAACAACAACTGCCAGTCCAACATTCAGATGGCGCCGTATGAGGCTTTGTATGGTAGGCGGTGCAGGTCTCCCGTGGGATGGTTTGAGCCGGGCGAGGATCAATTGTTGGGTATAGACTTGGTTCAGGATGCCCTCGACAAGGTGAAGGTGATTTAGGAGAGACTTCGCACAGCTCAGTACATGCAGAAGAGTTATGCGGACTGGAAGGTTCATGACTTGGCATTTATGGCTGGTGATCGGGTTTTGCTTCGAGTATCGCCTATGAAGGGCGTCATAAGGTTTGGGAAGAAAGGCAAGCTGAGTCCGAGATTTATTGGCCCTTTTAAGGTGTTGCGACGTGTTGGGGAGGTTGCTTATGAGCTAGCCCTGCCTCCCAGCCTAGCAGGGGTTCATCCGATATTCCACGTCTCCATGCTCCAGAAGTATCAGGGTGACCCGACTCATGTTTTGGATTTCAGCTCAGTCCAGTTGGACAAGGATCTATAATATGTTGAGGAGCTTGTGGCTATACTGGACAGGAAGGTCAGGAAGCTCAGATCGAAGAATATTGCCTTAGTTAAGGTTCAGTGGAGGGGTCAGCCGATCGAGGAGGTGACTTGGGAGACCGAGCAGGATTTGCGGAGTCAGTACCCTCATCTTTTCACAGCTTTAGGTATGTTTCTATACTCGTTCGAGGACGAACGATTTTCTTAAGAGGGGTAGGATGTAACGACCCGGTCGGTCGTTTTGAGAGTTAGTGCCTCGATCCCCTAATAACCACTTCTACCATGTCTTTATATGTTATTGGAACTTGCCGGAGGCTTGAGTGATGAAATTCGGAGTGATTTTGGACACATAGTCCTTAAATGTGGATTTTAGCCTTTGAAATTAGGCCGTAGCTAGAGCTGTGTGAAGACGGATCCGGAATGGAATTCCGTCAACTTCGTTATCTCCGTTGGGTGATTTCGGGGTTAAGAGCATGTTCGGAATGTGTTTTCGAGGTTGGTTGCATATTTAGGGTTGAATTGGCGAAAGTTAGAATTTCGGCGATTTCGGTTGATAGGTGAAATTTTGATATCGGAATCGGAATGGAATTCCGAAAGCGACAGCAGGTCCGTAATGCCATTTGTGACTTGTGTGCAAAATTTGAGGTCATTCGGATGAGTTTTGACATGTTTCGGCATCAAATGTGAATTCTAGAAATTTCATAAGTTCTTAGACTTGAATCTATGCATAATTTATGATTTTGATGTTATGAGATGTATTTTTAAGGCTCGACCAAGTTTGAATAAGGTATTAGGGTCAGTTGGTAGGTTTGGTTGAGGTCCCAGGGGCCTCGGGGTTATTTCGGATGCCCAACAGGTGAATTTGGAACTTTAAGAGCAGCTGAGCCATTTCTGGTTCTGCTGTCTCGCACCTGCGATGGTTTTTCCGCAGGTGCGGAGGGGGTGCATGCAGGTGCGGATGTAGTTCAGGCTGGCCAAACTCACAGGCGTGGAATAATTTCCGCAGGTGCGGAGCCGCACCTGCGACCCAGCCACCGCAGGTGCGACCCCAGGCCTTTTAATGAGTTTATGCACCTGCGATTGTGTTTGCGCAGGTGCGGCACCACAAGTGTGATCCCAAGGTCGCAGGTGCGGAATCCCTGGGCTGGCTATACCAAAATCGATTGAGAGCTCGGGATTTGGCGATTTTCAGTGGAATTTGAAGAGGAGAATCATAGGTAACATTTTCTAACCTTAATCTATTTGTATATCAATAATCTCTATCAATTTCCTCAATCTAATCAATGAAATTGGATGAAAAACCATGAAATTGGGATGAAACTTCCCCAAGTAGAAATCTGAGGATTTAGGGAGATTTAGACGTCGGATTTTGTTGATTCTTGTTCGAGTGAGTTCATGAGCGAATGGGTGTTCGGGAAATATAATTTTTACCCGATTCCGAGATGTGGGCCTAGGGTACTTTTTGGGTGAATTTCCTAATTTTGCATATTAGCTTCGAACTTATTAGTTATTTTGTTTTCTTGAAATGATATTTATACTATGCAATCGCATTGACTAGATTTGGGCCACCCGGAGTTGGATACTCGTGGCAAGAGTGTGGTATTGAGTTGATTAGCGCAGTCAAGGTAAGTGGCTTGCCTAACTCTGTGTTGGGGACTTCCCCTTAGGCATTTTTATACTGATTTTGTTACGTGGACGCCGTGTACGTGAGGTGACGAGTGCGTACATGGGTAATTGTTGCTAAAATTCCATTTTTCCTTGCATGGCATCAATCATTTTCATTCCTATATTACTGTTTCCTGTCTTTACTGAGTAGTTAGCTTAAGAATAAGCATGCCTATATGTCCTTACTTGATTTCCTCTTATTTGCTACTAGTTACACCATGCTTAGGTAGTTTTACTATATTCTTGCCTGTTGTTTTTCCTGAACACTTTAATTAAGCCGCATCCGACATACTTCTTCATGCATATTTAAATTGGGACTACGGACCGAGATCCGGGAGCTTTCCCCCTGTACTGCATTGCATATTTAAATTGGGACTACGGACCGAGATCCGGGAGCTTTCCCACTGTACTGCAATGCATATTTAAATTGGGACTACGGACAGAGATCCGGGAGCTTTCCCTCCTGTACTGCGTAGCATATTTAAATTGGGACTACGGACTGAGATCCGGGAGCTTTCCCCTTGTACTGCATTGCATATTTACCGTTGAGATATATGCTGTGCTGAGCCGAGGGCTATCTTTCTGTTATTAATTCTTCCAGTTTCCATTAATCCTGTTTATCATTGCTTATCTATATTACACTATTTTAAATTTATAATTGACTTTTTTAAAACTCAGTAGAGCCTCAACCTGACCTCGTCTCTAGTTGACTGGGGTTAGGCTTGGCACTTACGGAGTACCGAATGTGAAGTACTCACGTCCTTTCCTGCGCATGTTTTCCCCATGTGCAGATCCAGGTACCAGTGCACAGTTCAGTGGCTAGGCGCATCTTAACAGCTGCTTAGGAGACCTCGAGGTAATTCTGCCGCGTCCACAGGATCTCACGAGTCCCCTTCCTACTCTAGTATAGATATAGGAGATATATAGATACATTTTCCTTATTCCTTTGTATAGAGCTATAGTAGTTCAAAGTTTGTGACATTGTGATGTTCCGAGTTTTGGGAAAGTAAAATCTGTAAATGCCGAGCGGCTAAAGTTTTGTAGTATTGCTTTTTATTTACTGTTTCTATTATTGTTTTGTCTTATTTTTCGCAAATTTTAGGCTTACCTAGTTATAGAGACTAGGTGCCATCACGAGACCGTTCGCAGGGTAATTCGGGTCATGACAGGACCCCTTTCTGCAGAAGCGGAGCTGCAGGTGCAAAACCAGGCCCGCTTCCCCTTCTCCGCAGGTGCGAAAAGCCTGTAGGCAGTGCACTTCATTTTAAACATGAGACTTACCCATTTTTGAACACTTTTTGTCATTCTTGGGCGATTTTGAGAGCATGCAAGGAGGATATTCGATCTAGCTACTGTAAGGTCAGTAATTCCTACTATAAATTTAGCTTAATACTTGAATTCTTAGGTAGATTAACACATTAAATTATTGGAAATCATGGGTTTAGAGTAAAACCTAGGTTTTTGACAAAAATGGGAAATTTTCAAGAAATGTGTTAAGGAATCATACAAAAACCATATAATATTGATCCTTAGGCTATGGGTAAGTATTCCCTCCGGAAATTTCTAGAATCCGAGCATGTGGGCCCGGGGGGGAGGGGGGGAGGTGAACTTTGGGATTTTGCAATTTAGGTTGAAATAATCATTTAAATAGGGAAATTTCATAATTTTGAGTATAGATTGATTTATTTATGCAATATTTGACTAGTTTGGAATCCTTGGGCGATGAATTTGGAGTTTCGGGCGCTTTCTTGACCCGGAAAGTAGGCTTGGCACGAGGTAAGTCTCCTTTCTAACCTTGTAAGAGGGAATTGTCCCCATAGGTGAATATAAATAAGTGTATGTCCTTATTTGTGGGGGATACGCACACACGAAGTGACGAGAGTCCGTGCGTAGCTACTATTATGTCTTGTCGGGGAGTTTAGGATACACAAGCATGCTTTATGTGCCGTAACTATAATCTTAAATGTTAATTTAGGTTACCTAATATCATTGAATTATTAAGTGAACATCTAGGAGGATACATTCTGAAATTTATATTATTGAAACCTTCTCTGTACGTATATTCTCTACTAAATTTCTTGATTTCCTGTTAATTATGTGTATATATATAGGAACCCGCGTCGCATGTATGATTCACGAGCGGGGTAGCCCTACTACTATGTCAACCGCGTCGCATGTTCGATTCGTGAGTGGTGTAATAGATGCATCTATGGTTCGAGCCGTTCGACCCTTCAGCAGTGCACATTTATTTTCGCGTTGTGTTAGCCGTACGTTCACGGCATGTTATGTGTTTGTTAGATGTTGGGTGTTATGTGATTATGTATATGCTAAATATCATGAGAAATGAAAATTAGGTAAATTGTATGCTAGAAAACTTGACACGTACAGGTAATGGTAAAGGATATTTGATGTTCCTATCTTCATTATTATTCATGAAATGCCATTCCTGCTTAGCTTTACACTCAAAACATATTATTCTGACCCTAGTAAGTGTCACGTCGACCTCTCGTCACTACTTCTTCGAGATTAGGCGGGATACTTACTGGGTACATATTGTTTATGTACTCATGCTACACTCTGTACTTAATTGTACAGGTTCTGAGGCGGGTGCATCTGGGTATCAGCCGGGGGTTCGTCCTTGATACATACACCTGGTCTAAACTCCACGGTGAGCTGCTTCTCTTGACGACTCCCAGCAGCACTTTGGAGCTATTCATTTTTCCATTTTTGTCTATACTTACTTAGACAGTAGGAGATACTTGTTATTCTTTTGGCATTATTCTATTAGCTGCCTGTAGACTTGTGACACTAGTTCCTGGCACACACGCTTGTAGACTTTATTTTGGAATGTAAATCGTAAATTAAAATTTCATGATTATCTGTTTTGTATATAATTTTCTAAGTTATCCGTTTCTACTTAATGTATGAAAAACTAAGTTAAGCAAGTGTGGGAAAATATTTTTGGTAAACTACATGGAACTCACTAGTATAAAATGGTTAACTTGCCTGACTGCGGTGTTGGGCGCCATCGCGACCTGGGTTGGGATTTGGGTCGTGACATGGTCGCTATCAATATACGTATGAACTTAATGAATGAAATTATATGTTGGATACTATATACATATATAGACATTCAATGTAACCATATTTAAAGCGCAACAATGTAATTAACTAGTATCAATATCTACTTTTTATTTATATTTCATAATTAAATTGCTAATTATATCCCAAATATAACTATTGGTGTCAATTAACTAGTGGAACCATAGTAAACGTAATTATATGGTCGCTATCAATATATGTTTGACCTTAATGAATGAAATTATATGTTGGATACTATATACATATTTAGACATTCAATGTAACCATGTTTAAAGCGCAACAATGTAATTAACTAGTAGCAATATCTACTTATTATTTATATTTCATAATTAACTTTCTAATTATATCCCAAATACAACTATTGGTGTCAATTAACTAGTGGAATCATAGTAAACATAATTATATGGTCGCTATCAATATACGTATGATCTTAATGAATGAAATTATTTGTTGGATAGTATATACATATAGACGTTCAATGTAACCATATATAAAGCGCAACAATGTAATTAACTAGTATCAATATCTACTTATTATTTATATTTCATAATTAAATTGCTAATTATATCCCAAATATAACTATTGGTGTCAATTAACTAGTGGAACCATAGTAAACGTAATTATATGGTCGCTATCAATATACGTTTGACCTTAATGAATGAAATTATATGTTGGATACTATATACATATATAGACGTTCAATGTAACCATATATAAAGCGCAACAATGTAATTAACTAGTATCAATATCTATTTATTATTTATAATTCATAATTAAATTGCTAATTATATCCCAAATATAACTATTGGTGTCAATTAACTAGTGGAACCATAGTAAATGTAATTATATGGTCGCTATCAATATACGCATGAACTTAATGAATGAAATTATATGTTGGATACTATAAACATATATAGATGTTCAATGTAACCATATTTAAAGCGCAACAATGTAATAAACTAGTATCAATATCTACTTATTATTTATATTTCATAATTAAATTGCTAATTATATTCCAAATATAACTATTGGTGTCAATTAACTAGTGGAACCATAGTAAACGTAATTATATGGTCGCTATAAATATACGTATGACCTTAATGAATGAAATTATATGTTGGATACTATATACATATATAGACGTTCAATGTAACCATATTTAAAGCACAATGATGTAAGTAACTAGTATCGATATCTACTTATTATTTATATTTCATAATTAAATTGCAAATTATATCCCAAATATAACTTGTAACGACCCGACCGGTCGTTTTGAGCTCTAGCGCGTCGTTCGGCAGTTTGAGGCCGTGAGCAGCTTCGTTTCAGGTATTATGACTCGTAGGCATGGTAAGAATTGAGTTTCAGGAAGTTCGGAGTCAAATTGGAAAGAAAATTCTCATTTCGGAAGCCTTTAGTTGGAAGAATTGACTAAGATTGGATTTTTGAGTAAACGGCCTCAGAATCAGGATTCGAAGGTTCCAGCAGATTTGTATGATAATTTCGGACTTGGGCGTATATTCGGATTAGATTTTGGATGACCTGAGAGCGTTTCGGCGCAAATTGTAGAAGTTAGCATTTTAGAAGAAAATTCACAAGTCTGGGTTGAAATGCATTTCGGTGTTATTGATGTCCGTTTGGGATTACGAGTCTGGGAATAGCTTCGTATGGTGATTCTAGAGTTGGGAGCGCGATCGGAAGTGAATTCGGATGTCCGTAGGTCATTTTGAAGTCATTTGGCTAAAGATAGAAATTTGAAGGTTTTTGAGAAGTTTGACCGAGAGTTTGACTTTTTGATATCTGGGTTGGATTCCAATTTTGAAAGTTTGAGCAGGTCCGTAATATCGAATATGACTTGTGTGCAAAATTTGGGGTCAATCGGACGTGATTTGATAGGTTTCGGCATCAGATGTAGAAGTTTGAAATTTCAAAGTTCATAAAGCTTGAATTGGAGTGCGATTCATGATTTCGACGTTGTTTGATGTGATTTGAGGCCTCGAGCGAGTTCGTATCATGTTTTGGGACATGTTGGTATAATTGGTTAAGCTCCCGAGGGCCTCGTGTGGATTTCGGAAGGCTAACGAAATGGATTTCGGGCAAAAATAGCTGCTGAAATTTCTGCTGCAAATCTGTTTTGGACAACAACTGATGCATCGAAGAGCTAACTTTGGAAGCGTATATATAAATATCTATATGGAATATGAAAATTTGCATAACAAAAAAGTTGTATCCCTTGAATTCTAGTTTCCAGAAAGTTAAACCATTCATGATTTGGACATTTAATCAGAAAGTTATGATTGATTGAAGATGGCTGGTGAAGCATTTTTCGACAGAATTTACTGATGCATGGAGCCGACTTTAGAAGCTCATATCTCGTAATATATAAAGAGTTCGATGGTGTACAACCTATCAAATTAAAGATCTTCGAGTCTGATTTCTAAATCTTTAAACTGTTTGTCATTTGGATATTCCTACAAGGAGTTATTGGTGTTTTCACAAAAGGTGTACAACAAGAGAAAATTGTAATAGGATGTACAACCTGCACAACGCAAGGTACAACTCGATGAAGCCTGGGCAGATTGTTTGAACACGAGTTTTGGCCCATTTCTTTCATTTCTTTCATTTCTTTCATTTGGACGATTTTGGAGAGCTCAAGGAGGGATTTTCACCAAGCAACACTAGGTAAGTGATTTCTTCCTATTTTTGAGTTAAATATGTGATCTTACATGGATTTAGACATGGAAATTAGTAGGAAATTGAGATTTTTGGAGGAAAACCTAGAAATTTATATTTTTGAATTTTACCACGAATTTGAGCATGGAAATTAGAGTAAATTGTATATTTGAGCTAGTAAGACTACGAGTAGAGTTTATCTTCGAGAAATTTCGGAATCTGGGCACGCGGGCATTTTGGTCAATTCCTTGAGCGGAGATGAGAATTTATATAATTTTAATTGTTAACAAATATTAGAGTATAATTTCATTGGTTTGTCGTTATTTGGATAGTTTTGGGGCGTTGTGCATCCATTGGAGTCGTCGGAAGGGCTTGGAAGCCGGTTATGGAATTTCGGAGCGAGATAAGTCTCCTTTCTAACTTTGTGAGGGGGAATTGTCCCCATAGGTAAACTAAATGAATACATGCTATTATTTGATGGGGCTACGGGAGTCCGCGCGTTGCTACTAATATGCTTATGTCCGGATAGTCTAGGACCCACTAGCATGCCTTACGTGTTGTACATATGATCCTTCCAATAATATTAAATTGATACTGCTATTGAATTAGTAATTTATTTCCTAAGAAGACTCGAGTGTACGTTTCTTAATCGTTTAGAAAGAGAATTGATTCCTCCATGGTTGATTGTGTTCCTGATACGGTTATATTATCGAATATTATTAAACTTGGCAAATGAGTTTCAAAACAAAGATTTAAATGCTATTTTTTGTGATCCTTTAAGAAGAATTTTACCACTTCCATGGGTAACTGCTTTCGTTATAAATGTGGACTTATTGTGTGAATACGTGTAGCTATGGGTGCCTGAGTCGCATGTATGATTAGCGAGTAGGATAACCCTGTATTTATGTATAACCGCGTCGCATGATCGATTCGCGAGCGGGGCAGATAGGTTCATCTATGGTTCTTTGTCCCACATTTCCTTACTGACTTTCCTAGTTTAGATAGCGTATTGAGAATCATGTCAAAATACACCAAGGGTTCAAGCCGTTCGACCCTCGATAGTGCACATTTTATTATTGTTGGTCCGCACCGTTTGACCCTCGGCATTGTTTGCGCATGATATTTGCTGCGTACTTCTTGTGATCTTTGAACTGATTGCTGGCCTAGATTTTATGAGATTTGCAACTGAAATGATAAAGGTTTTAAAGTTGGAAAAGGAATGTGAGAAGTAATTGATGTTTCCTATCTTTACTTGTTAACCTTCTGTGATATTCATGCTCAGTTTTTTCCTTTATTCTTATTAATTGACTTCTAGAAAGTGTCTAATTCAACCTCTCGTCACTACCTCTCTGAGGTTAGGCGGGATACTTACTGAGTACACGTTGTTTTCGTACTCATGCTACACTTGTTGTGCATTTTTATTGCACAGGTACACTCACAACATTGCGGTTGACTTGGAGACTTAGACAAGCTGCATTACCCGGAGACGACCCGCAGCCGGAAGAGTCTTCCCCTCGTGTTGTATTCATTTTTATTTTAAAGTCCTTGTCCAACTTGTTATCGGACAAGCATGGTAGTATTTGTACAAATTCCTAGAAGTTCACTCATGCACTTGTGACACCGGGTTCTGGGATGTGTTTGGAATTTTTTTTTTTAATTTCAAAATGGATGTTTAGTCTATCAAATTTTTCTTAGTGTATTTTTATTTGGTTGTTATTATGTAACAATTTCCAAATATTAAAACGGGAATTTAACTTAACTATTAATCATTGGCTTGCCTGACAATGGTGTCCGGCGCTATCACGACCTTACGATTTTTGGGTCGTGACAGTTAGGTATCAGAGCACTAGGTTCTCTTAGGTTTCACGAGTCATGAGCTAGTCTAGTAGAGTCTTGCGGATCGGTACGGAGACATCTGTACTTATCTTCGAGAGGCTACAAGGCTGTTAGGAGTACTTCCCTTCTTGATCCCTCATCGTGCGATTCGATTCCTTTGAGGCTTATGCCTATATTTCTTCCTATCAATCTTATACGCCGCGAATCACTTGCTATGAAATGTGGATTTGAGGAATTAAACTGGTGCTACGGATATGGTGAGAGATTTTTTCCATGTGTAGTTGGTTGATGCTGTTGTTGTTGCCCTGCAAAAGAATATTATGTTGTTTCAGCTCGGTAGCTATGTTTCTAAGAACTTTGAGGCTATGCTCAGATTGTTATGATGCTTACGATTGGTTATCGTGCGGTGTTAATATGATGGTAGAATGCTTTCCCATATGTCGGGGTAATGAATGACTTGAAGGGAGGTCTTCTCAGAGCGTAATTTTGAGATTTCAGTATTTTAGTTCCGGGGGAGGAAGGGCAATTGGACTATGAATGTTCAAGTTTGGGGGATAAAGTAATAAGACTTGGTGTTATCAAGCGAGGTGGAGTTTTCATCTGTGATGTGGTATCGCTGTTTTTGATCGAATAGAATGTGTTAAGTTTGTCGGTGCTATGGATTCTTCGGTTGCATGGGGTCAGAGTATTGTGAAGAAGTATTGAAGAAGTGGCTTTCAAAGACAGTGAGGTGCGGTGGTTCAGTATTGGATAAGTATTAATAATGAAGGCAGCTCGAGAAAGATGATCTTCGAAGAGTTTGAAGTCGTGGTTAACTGCTGGTTTAAGAGCTACAACGAATGATATTGAATTGAGGCAACAATTGGGCAGCATACGATGAAGGAAGATATGTGAGAAGTGCTAGGCGGGGGTTCCATTTCTAGGAGGCCAGGTGTAAGAAGCGGAAGTCGAGCAATCGCGTAGAGGGGGAGTTTGACCAAAGTGGGAGAGCAGCAACATAGTGGTGAATTAGAAGATATTGTAGCGCATTTAGTAGATGTCCATGAGGAGCGGACGGACTGGTAAAGTTGGTGAATGAGAAGACTTAGGATGGGTTATTGATGTTGTAGAGAGTGTGCAGTACAGTGTCATTGGAAGGTGTCAGTTGGTGATTTCCATAGGTGGGTTATCTCCTGTGAGTAGGTTAGCGGTTGTGTGGTTGGAAAGTTTCTGCGCGGAATTCTAGTGGCTATTCGGTAGGAGGCCGAATATGTGAATGATTCTAGAGAATTTGAGTATTCAGGAAGTGCTAACAGGAGAATTTAGAAGAATTTGACGGGTTGGTTGAGCAAGGTCATGTCAGCAATAAAGAAAGAATTTCGGTGGGGTCCAGAGTGGTGCAAGGAGTAGCTTCAAGCTAAGTGGGAGAGTCCCACCGCCTGCAATTGGGCTGAAGGATTATCTTCTCATGGGGGTTGTGGATTATCGGCGTATTAGCAAGTTATTTCAGCTAAGGGGAAATGAGTAAAATGGTAATTATGCATGGGATTTGATTAATATTTGCAAATGTTGGCCATATTGGACCAGGTTTAGGTTTTGGGAGTGTTCTATGTTATTTTCAGCGTGCAGGATAGTATTGGAGGAGTGAGAGAAATAAACTCCGGGTTGTAGAAATATTATCAGGAGGATATGAGACGGGTTGCGGGATTTAGGCAGCATGATCTCGTGAATCAAGGTCACTCGGGATGAGTGAGGGTTGAGTTGCTATAAGTTGAAGGAAGTTACTATTATTCTTGAGTCAATTGAAGATGATTAAAAGAATATAGAGTGGTTACCCATGGTTGAAATGACACACTTACGGCAGTGATCAGTTCCTTCAATGTGATTAAGTTATGTGTGTAGTTTGTGCCAGTACATGCGAGGCTTGTCGGCCGCCGTAATGGATTTTACTTGGAAGCATTCAAGTATTATGGCCTGTTAGGTGTAGGCGGATATCGGAAGGATTATGGTGGTATAAAACTACTCCTTAAGGATTTGCATGTATTGTGATGGTGAGAATTCACTCGTGTGTTATTACGGTTCTCTTGAATAGAGGTAAGTAAAAGGTTTCTATAGGATGATGTGTTCCCCTATTAACGGTTCAGGAGTTATGATGGAATTCCTATGCTATTCCATATCGGCATGTTAGGTGCAGTAATCAGTGTAGAGCTGGAAGTAAGGATCAAGGTTGCGGTTCGGTGTTGACAAGGATGTCATGAGCTCGAGTGAGCAAGGGGAAAAAGGGATATGAATGTTTAAGGTAAGCTGGTGATGACTTCAACATCATCTGAGATCGGTGTTTGGTGAAAGAGGCTTTGTATCCTGGTTATGGGTTCTTGATTTGTCTTACAACGTTAGTGTGGTCGGTGGTATGGATGTGCAAACTTGTTACCTTGTGTGGGAGGTCGTGGGAGCGTGACCACGGGAAGATTGTATAAGTGTGACCTTTAGTCACCTGATTGATTGAAGATTTAGACCAAGTATAAGGAAGTGCAATATTTCTTATTTGAGAATTTATGCCTGGAAGGCGTTCGGTTCAGTTTGTTGTGAATTGTGGGGTGTTTGTCCCGGCTATGATGGTTGTTCTTGCGTGTTATGAGAGGAAGTGGGTTATTATGGACCTAGGTAAAGCTATTAGCCTAGTGCAGTGTGAGCGGAATTGGCTTGAGGGTTGTGAATGGATTCAATGTGGTTGTGGGATCCATGTGAATCAGGTGTGTTCATTTTAGTATAGCACTCCTCAAGGAGGTGTTGGAATATCAGATGTTGTTCCGTCTTCGTCAAATTCATATATATTATGATTATGCCGTGTGAGGTGTGAAACGGCTTAATAGATCCCTATGTGTTGAGTCTCCGTGTAGTGATGATGTTATGTGAGCAGGAGATCTCTTGAGATTCAAATTATATATATTGTATCCCAGTTGTGCTTGAGTTTTGTAGCGTATGTCTCTATCAGTCTCCCCAGGGCGATATTATGAACTTAGCGTGCTTGTGACCGATATTCGATAATTTGTAATAGTGAGCAATTCAGCTCCGTGTGTATCTCCTTATGTGAGTTTCATGATAGGATCGGGTGGCACGCCGCCACGGGTATGCCATTTGAACCAAGTTGCACGCCGCATCAGTGTGATGTTGAGTATAGTTCCCTATATCTATTTTCCTGTGTTTTACTCCCTGTATTCTAAGGAAAGTTCATATTAGTTGTGTGAGTTTAGTAGTCCCTTCCTGAGTCATTTCTTTATGTATCATGTTCGAGTTGTGGCCTATTGGCGCATTGTGGCATCGTGTGAGATTGTTGGTCATGTCTGGGATGATTTGTGTCTGAACAGTTCATATGGGTGAGACGAGATTATTGGATAAGGGATCCGTGTGATAAGGTTATGCGGAATATATTAAAGGACAATTACCATTATTTGGTTCGTAATGAGATGATGATGATTTTAGTCAAGGGGAAAGATTCAATGTTTGGTTAACTCTGCAATTGGTTAGAAATTTCTACACATATCCTCCGTTGTAGTGGTATCGGTGGCATTATAGCAGGATGTATATATATATATCATAAGGGGCATTGAGAGCATCAGATTCGTGGAATTTTGACTATTAAGGTTCAGAGAATGTCATTGTGGTTGGATGATGAAATATGCGGTGTATGGTGCTAAATTCAGCAAAGGTATGCAGTCATGTTTTGGTACCTCGTGTGGTAGTTGATACGGTGTTTATATATTGGAAACATGCCTGGTAGAGAATTTCAGGTGTTGGAACTGGGTTCTGAGCTTATTGTGTGGATAAAAGAGGATATCTTCAGATTTGATCAAGCTAATGTGCTCAACTGGGTTGTGGTAGCACGGGAAGGTACGCGAGGTGTTAAAACAGTGATTTCAGATAACTCCAGAGCAGTTCTTAGCACGTTCGAGGACGAACGCATGTTTAAGTAGGGGAGAATGTAATGACCCGATCGTTCATTTTGAGCTCTAGCGCATCGTTCGGCAGTTTAAGGCCGTGAGCAACTTTGTTTCAGGTAGTATGACTCGTAAGCATGGTCGGAATTGAGTTTCAGGAAGTTCAGAGTCAATTTGGAAAGAAAATTCTTATTTCGGGAGCCTTAAGTTGGAAGAATTGACTAAGATGAGATTTTTGAGTAAACGACCTCAGAATCAGGATTTGAAGGTTCCAGCAGATTCTTATGATGATTTTGGACTTGGGCGTATGTTCGGATCGAGTTTTGGATGACCCGGGAGCATTTCGGCGCAAATTGTAGAAGTCAGCATTTTAGAAGAAAATTCATAAGTCGGGGTTAAAATGCATTTCGGTGTTATTGATGTCCGTTTGGGATTTCGATTCTGGGAATAGCTTCGTATGGTGATTCTGGAGTTGGGAGCGCGATCGTAAGTGAATTCGGATGTCCGCAGGTCATTTTGAAGTCATTTGGCTAAAGATAGAAATTTGAAGGTTTTTGAGAAGTTTGACCGAGAGTTTGACTTTTTAATATCGGGTTCGGATTCCAATTCGGAAAGTTTGAACAGGTCCATAATGTCGAATATGACTTGTGTGCAAAATTTGGGGTCAGTCGGACGTGATTTGATAGGTTTCGGCATCGGATGTAGAAGTTTGAAATTTCAAAATTCATAAAGCTTGAATTGGAGTGCGATTCATGATTTCGACGTTGTTTGATGTGATTTGAGGCCTCGCGCAAGTTCGTATCATGTTTTAAGACATGTTGGTATAATTGGTTAAGCTCCTGAGGGCCTCGGGTGGATTTCGGAAGGCTAACGGAATGTATTTCGGGCCAAATAGCTGCTGAAATTTCTGCTGCAAATCTGTTTTGGACAGCAACTGATGAATCAAAGAGCTAACTTTGGAAGCGTATATATCAAAATCTATAAGAAATCTGAAAATTTACAAAACCAAAAAGTTGTAGCCCTTGCATTCTAGTTTCTATAAAGTTAAACCATTTATGATTTGGACATTTGGGCAGAAATTTATGATCGATTGACGATGGCTGGTGAAGCAGTTTCGACAGAATTTACTGATGCATGGAGCCGACTTTGGAAGCTCATATCTCAGAATATATAAAGATTTATATGGTTTAAAACCTATCAAATTAAAGATCTTTGAGTCTAGTTTCTACATCTTCAAACCGTTTGTCATTTGGATATTTCTACAAGGAGTTATGGTCGTTTTAACATAAGGTGTACAACAAGGGAAAATTGTAATAGGATGTAAACCTGCACAGTGCAAGGTACAACTCGATGAAGCCTGGGCAGATTGCTTTAAACACGAGTTTTGGCCCATTTCTTTCATTTCGTTCATTTGGTTTGGACGATTTTGGAGAGCTCAAGGAGGGATTTTCACCAAGCAACACTAGGTAAGTGATTTCTTCCTATTTTTGAGTTAAATATGTGATATTACATGGATTTAGACATGGAAATTAGTAGGAAATTGAGATTTTTGGAGGAAAACCTAGGAATTTATATTTTTGGATTTTACCATGAATTTGAGCATAGAAATTAGAGTAAATTGTATAGTTGAGCTAGTAAGACTACGGATAGAGTTTATCTTCGAGAAATTTCAGAATCTAGGCACGTGGGCCCGAGGGCATTTTTGTCAATTCCTTGAGCGGAGATGGGAATTTATATAATTTGAATTGTTAACAAATATTAGAGTATAATTTCATTGGTTTGTCGTTATTTGGATAGTTTTGGGGCGTTTTCCATCCATTGGAGTCGTCGGAAGGGCTTGGAAGCCGGTTATGGAGTTTCGGAGTGAGGTAAGTCTCCTTTCTAACTTTGTGAGGGGGAATTGTCCCTATAGATGAACTAAATGAATACATGCTATTATTTTCGAGGGCTATATATGCACGAGGTGATAGGAGTCCATGCGTAGCTACTAATATGCTTATGTCCGGGTAGTCTAGGACCCACTAACATGCCTTACGTGTTGTACATGTGATCCTTCCAATAATATTAGATTGATACTACTATTAAATTGGTAATTTATTTCCTAAGAAGGCTAGAGTGTACGTTTCTTAATCGTTTAGAAAGAGAATTGATTCCTCCGTGGTTGATTGTGTTCCTGATACAGTTGTATTATTGAATATTATTAAACTTGGCAAATGAGTTTCAGAACAAAGATTTAAATGCTATTTTTTCGTGATCCTTTAAGAAGAATTTTACCACTTCCATGGGTAACTGCTTTCGTGATAAATGTGGACTTATTGTGTGAATACGTGTAGCTATGAGTGCCTGAGTCGCATGTATGATCACGAGCGGGATAACCCTGTATTTATGTATAACCGCGTCGCATGATCGATTCGCGAGCGGGGAAGATAGATGCATCTATGGTTCGATCCATTCGACCCTCGCGAGTGCACCATTTATTATTGTTGGTCCGCGCCGTTCAACCCTCAGTATTGTTTGCGCATGATATTTGCTGCGTACTTCTTGTGATCTTTGAACTGCTTGCTGACCTGGATTTTATGAGATTTGATACTGAAATGATAAAGGTTTTAAAGTTGGAAAAGGAATGTGAGAAGTAGTTGATGTTTCCTATCATTACTTGTTAAACCTTCTGTGATATTCATGCTCTATGTTTTCCTTTATTCTTATTAAATTGACTTCTAGCAAGTGTCTAATTCGACCTCTCGTCACTACCTCTCTGAGGTTAGGCGAGATACTTACTTAGTACACGTTATTTTCATACTCATGCTATACTTGCTGTGCATTTTTATTACACGGGTACCCTCACAACATTGTGGTTGACTTGGAGACTTAGACGAGCTGCATCATCCGGAGACGACCTGCAGTCGGCAGAGTCTTCCCCTCGTGTTGTATTCATTTTTATTTTAAAGTCCTTGTCCAACTTTTATTTCGGACATGCATGGTAGTATTTGTACAAATTCCTAGAAGTTTGCTCATGCACTTGTGACACCGGGTTCTGAGATGTGTTTGGAAATCTTTTTTTTTTAATTTCAAAATGGATGTTTAATCTATCAAATTTTCTTAGCTGATTTTTATTCGGTTGTTATTATGTAACGATTTCCAAATATTAAAAAGGGAACTTAACTTAACTATTAATCTGTGGCTTGCCTGACAATGGTGTCCGGCGCCATCACGGCCTTACGGATTTTGGGTCGTGACATAACTATTGGTGTCAATTAACTAGTGGAACAATAGTAAACATAATTATATGGTCGCTATCAATATACGTATGAACTTAATGAATGAAATTATATGTTGGATACTATAAACATATATAGACGTTCAATGTAACCATATTTAAAGTGCAACTATGTAATTAACTAGTATAAATATTTACTTATTATTTATATTTCATAATTAAATTGCTAATTATATACCAAATATAACTATTGGTGTCAATTAACTAGTGGAACCATAGTAAACGTAATTATATGGTCGCTATCAATATACGTATGAGTTTAATGTCACTCCCCGAAATCCCACCATCGGGCCGTGATAGCGTCTAACGTTGAACCCCCTAGACAAGCCAACGTGTATAGATAAACTAGCATATCAACATCAATTTACTAGGATAAACGAAACGGTTCACAATTTAACAGCGGAAATAAATATGGTTTCAAGCTAAATAAGGACAACATAATACAACGACGCGTAAATTTCCCAAAACCTAGAGTCACAAACTCACGAACTGTCTATAAGAGTGCTAAATACAAAAATACATGACTGTCTTTGAAACTAGAGGAAAAATAAGACATAAATGAAGACATAGGGATGGGAGAGATGCCAAGGCCCACGAACGCCAGCGGGTATACTTTGAAGCCTCTAGGATAAGCTAGAAGAAACTCCCATTAATGATGTCCTCCGGGTCCGGCTGCGTAATCTGCACAACATAAAGAAGTGCAGGTGTAGCATCAGTACAACCGACCCCATGTACTGAGTAAGTGCCGAGCCTAACCTCGGCGAAGAACCACTCTAAGATGCTGCTCATGCTCCTCCTGACCGCGGGAGTATATCAATATATCATCAATGAATACTATCACGAACGAGTCCAAATAAGGCCTGAACACTCGGTTCATCAAATCCATAAAAGCTGCTGGGGCATTTGTTAACCCAAACGACATGACTAAAAACTCGTAATGCCCGTACCGAGTGCAGAAAGCTGCCTTAGGGACATAGGATGCCCTAATCCTCAATTGATGGTAGCCAGATCTCAAGTCTATCTTTGAAAATACCTTGGCACCCTGAAGCTGATCGAACAAATCATCAATCCTCTGCAGTGGATAATTTCTTGATTGTAACCTTGTTCAATTGCCGGTAATCAATGCACATCCTCATCGAACCATCTTTTTTCTTCACAAATAATACTAGAGCACCCCAAGGAGAAACGCTGGGCCTAATGAAACCCTTCTCAAGCAAATCCTGCAACTGTTCCTTCAACTTTTTCAACTCTGGCGGGGCCATGCGATACGGCGGAATGGAAATGGGCTGGGTGCCCGGAGCCAGATCAATGCAGAAATCAATGTCCCTGTCTGGTGGCATCCCCGACAGGTCTGAAGGGAAGACCTCAGGAAACTCACGAACCACGGGCACCGAATCAATAGAGGGAACCTCAAAACTGGAATCGCGCACATAAGCCAAATAAGCCAAACATCCCTTCTCGACCATACGCCGAGCCTTCACGTACGAAATAACACTGCGGGTAGAGTGACCAGGAGTCCCTCTCCACTCCAAACGGGGCAAATTCGGTAAGTCTAAGGTCACAGTCTTGGCATGGAAATCCAAGATAGCATGATATGGGGATAACCAGTCCATCCCCAATATAACATCAAAATTGACCATACCTAAAAGCAACAAATCAACATGGGTCTCAAGACCCCCAATCACCACAACACAAGAATGATGGACTCGATCGACCACGATAGAATCACCCACCGACGTAGATACATAAACAGGAACACTCAGTGGATCACTAGGCATGACTAGGTACGGTGCAAAATAAGAGGACACATATGAATACGTAGACCCTAGATCAAATAGCACTGAAGCATCTCTGCCACAAACCCGAATAGTACCTGTAATGACTGCATCTGAAGACTCAGCCTCTGGCCTGGCTGGAAGAGCATAACATCAGGGCTGGGCCCCACCACCCTGAACCACATCTCTGGGACGGCCGACTGCTGGCTAGCCTCCACCTCTGGCGGCCTGAGCTCCACCTCTATGACCTCTACCTCCACCTCTAGCACCTCTACTCCCACCTCTAGCTGGCTGGGCAGGCTGTGGAACATCTGGTTCCTGTACCATGGCACGAGAACCCTGATGCTGGGACCCACCAGAACCTCGGGGGCAAAACCTGGAAATGTGCCCCAAACCACCGCAAGTATAACAAGGCTTCTGCTGATGTGACTGCTGACTCTGGAACTGGCCCTGTCGACCTGAATGACTACCTCGGAAACTCTGAAATGGCGGTGCACTGAAGGGAGTTAGTGGCGCACTGTAAGTCTGCTGGTCAGAATAGTGTGTCTGAGAACCACGACCACCTGAAGTACCATGGGAAACCTGGAGAGTTGACTGAAAAGGTCTGGGAGGATGAACTCTGCCTGAAGAATCCCTGCCCCCAGATGAGGCTCCACTAAAATGACCGAAATGACGGGGCCTCTTGTCAGCCCCCTGACCACCACCCTGTGACATCATCATCTCAATCCTCCTGGCCACATTGGCCACATCCTGGAATGATATATCTGTACCTGACTCCCTAGCCATCTGAAGTCTGATAGGCCGAGCCAATCCCTCGATAAACCTCTGAACCCTCTCCCGATCAGTGGGAAGTATCATAAGAGCATGTCGGGCTAGAGTGATGAACCTGGTCTCGTAATGAGTGACGGACATGGATCCTTGCTGGAGACGCTCAAACTGCCTCCGAAGGTCCTCTCTCTGAGTAATGGGAAGGAACTTCCCCAAAAATACCTCTGAGAACTGAGTCCAAGTCAAAGGTGTAGATCCAGCTGGTCTGGCTAAGCAATAGTCTCTCCACCAACTCTTGGCTGCGCCAGATAACCGAAAAGTAGCGAAGTCAACTCCGTTGGACTCCACTATGCCCATGTTTCGAAGAACCTTATGGAAGCTATCTAAATAATCCTGGGGGTCCTCTAATGGTGAACCAGTAAAAGTAGCAGTGAATAACTTGGTGAACCTGTCCAGTCTCCATAAAGCATCTACTGAAATAGCTGCTCCCTCTGCTACCGGTGCTGCAATACCCGGCTGAGCTACTCCGGCTGGCTGAGGTACCGGAGTCTGAAACTGTGGAGCTAACTGCTCTGGCACGCGGGTAGCAGGAGTCTGGGGACCTCCCCCAGCCTGAGAGACGACTGGTGCTGTAGGAAGAAGACCCGCTTGTGCTACAGTCTCCATGAGTCCGACTGGACGGACAAGGGCATCCTGAAGCACTGGGGTAGCTATGAACCCCTCTGGGACCTGAGCTGGTCCAACTGGGACTGACGAAATTGGGACCTCCTCGTCAGACTCGACCTGAGGGTCCTCCAATGAGGCTACTGCTCTAGGCTGAGCCCGGCCTCGGCCTCGGCCTCTAGCACGACCTTGTCCTCGACCTCGACCCCTAGTAGGAGCTGTAGCAGGAATGTCAAGCTGCTGGGCGGAACCAAGGGAAGCACGCGTCCTCACCATCTGTGAGAGAATATAATAGAAACTCAATCAGTACTCAGAATTCATAGCGCACGACAGAGAAGAAAAGAATTATGGAGTCATCCTAACTTCGCAGCCTCTGGGGGATAAATACAGGCGTCTCCGTACCGATCCCTCAGACTCTACCAAGTTGTCCGTGAGTTGTGAGACCTAAGTAACCTAGTGCTCTGATACCAACTTGTCACTCCCCAAAATCCCACCATCTGGATGTGATGGCGTCTAATGTTGAACCCGCCAGACAAGCCTACGTGTATAGATAAACTAGCATATCAACATCAATTTACTAGGATAAACTAAACGGTTCACAATTTAACAGCGGAAATAAATATGGTTTCAAGCTAAATAAGGACAACATAATACAACAACACGTAAATTTTCCCAAAACCTGGAGTCACAAACTCACGAACTGTCTGTAAGAGTGCTAAATACAAGTCTGAAAATAGAAAACATAGTTGTCTCTGAAACTAGAGGAAAAACAAGACAGAAGTGAAGAAAAAGGGATGGAAGAGACGCCAAGGCCCACGAACTCCAGCGGGTATACCTTCAAGCCTCTAGGATAAGCTGGAAGACACTCCCACTAATGATGTCCTCCAGGTCCGACTGCATAATCTGCACAACATAAAGAAGTGCAGGTGTAGCATCAGTACAACCAACCCCATGTGCTGAGTAAGTGCCGAGCCTAACCTCGACGAAGTAGTTACGAGGCTAAGACACGACAACAAAATGTACCTGTGCAGTTCAATAGTATTGCAGAAACTAAACAAGAATACAATTGCAGGGAGAACATGCTGGGGTAAGAGATAGAAAATACTGAAATGACAGAAACGAAAACAACAGTCCGAAATACCTGAAAATAATAGCAGGAATTGACAACACAGATTAAACAGTAAAACATGCGGCGCGACATGTCCCCTCGTGCATAATAATAATATAAAACATGGCACGGAATGTCCCCTCATGCGTAATAATATAAAACATGGCACAGAATGTCCCCTCGTGCATAATAATATAAAGCATGGCACGGAATGTCCCCTCGTGCATAATCAATATAAAATATGGCACGGAATGTCCCCTCGTGCATAATAATATAAAGCATGGCACGGAATGTCCCCTCGTGCATAATCAATATAAAATATGGCACGGAATGTCCCCTCGTGCATAATAATATAAAGCATGGCACGGAATGTCCCCTCGTGCATAATAATATAAAACATGGCACGGAATGTCCCCTCGTGCATAATAATATGAAACATGGCACGACATCACCCTTCGTGCTTTAACACTCTTCCTCACCCAAACAACAATCACAAACAAGGGCAAGGAAATAAACAGAGAGAAGAAAAAAAATGGAAATCCCGTTCAAGGGAACATCAATTAAACAATTAAATCCCGGCAAGGGAACATCAATTAAACAATTAAATCCCGGCAAGGGAACTATACAACGATGACCCGGAAAGGGTATATTTCAATAACTCTTCCTATTTCTTTCACTTTCATTTCCATGATTTATTCTATTACTTGAGCCAATGGTCCAAAGGATATAATTATCTCATATTCCTTCATCATTCATTTTTCAATTTTAGCCAATGCTCCAAAGAATGTAATTACCTCATATTTCTTCATTATTCGTTTCACAATTTGAGCCAATGCTCCAAAGAATGTAATTACCTCATATTTCTTCATTATTCGTTTCACAATTTGAGCCACTGCTCCAAAGCATGTAATTATCGCATATTTCTTCATTATTCGTTTCACAATTTGAGCCAATGCTCCAAAGCATGTAATTATCTCATATTCCTTCATCATTCATTTTACAATTTGAGCCAATGCTCCAAAATAATGTAATTACCTCATATTCCTTCACATGCCCTTTACATCATATAGAAATCATCAATTACGCATAGAAATTACAACAAAGTCAGAATATTCATAATATAGGGACTCACGGTCATGCTAGACACCAATGTATAGATACTCGTCACCATGCCTATACATCGTATTTGACAATTAGCAAATAGAAAATGATACTCAACTCCTATTCCCTGAAGCTAAGGTTAGACCAAACACTTACCTCGGGTCCAAAATATATCAATCAACCCTCTAACACCGCCTTTCCTTTAGAATTCAACACCGGAATGGTATTATCTAGGCATAATAAACTCAAGTATATCAATAAGGATTCAATAATTCAATTACATAGCCTAATTACCCATTTCCATGCATTCTTCCAAAATAACAAAATTTGACCCCGAGCCCGCTTGGTCCAAACACGAGGCTCGGACCAAAACCACGTCACCCATTCACCGACGAGCCCGAATACATAATTTGTTTTCAAATTCGACCCCAAAATGAGGTCTAAATCAAGAAAATTCAAAAGGGCCTAACTCTACCCAAATTCCCAATTTTCTACTCTAATTTGCATGTTTTAGGCTTAGAAATTCATGAGATATCGATGAAAAATGAAGGAAACGAGTTAAAATTTACTAACCCAAGAAATTTTGGTGAAGGATGGATTCAATGGATGCCTAAGGACCTTGGAGAAAATGAATTTCGTGAAAACTTATGAAAAATCCCGAAGCTACTATTCTGGAAATATTTATATACCACTGGGAAAAATTGCCCTTCACGTTCGCGGAAGGGAGGTCGCGTTCGCGAAGTGTAGACTTGACAGACCATCGCGTTCGCGAAAGGGTGAATGCGAACGTGAAGAGTAAAGAGGCCGGGGTCCAGAAATTGGCCTATGCGAACGCGTGGGACATCACGCGAACGCGATGTAGAAGACCTGCAAAGCTACGTGAACGCGGTCAAGTGTACGCGAACACGAAGAGTAAAAGAGGGCTAAGCCCTCAGGGTCAAATAACCCTACGCGTTCGCGAGGGAATGGATGCGAACGCGATAAAGGAATAGCTTAAAGCTTCACGAATGCGGAAGAGACGTCACGAACGCGAAGAACAAATGGACCTGCAACTGCTGAAGCCAAAAACCAGCAATCTTCCTAAGTTCAAAATCACTCCGAGACACCTCCGAAACACTCCCGAGCCCTCGGGGATCCTAAAAAATCACATGCACTAACTCAAGAACATCCTACGAACTTAACCATGCGATCAAATCACCAATATAACATCAAAAACAACGACTCAAACCTCAAAATCGCTAGTTTTTCTTCAAACCTCATAAACTTTCAAATTTAGAGTTTTAAGTCCGAAACATGTCAAACGACATCCAATTTCAACCAAACTTCACATAAATATTTTAAACCACATATAACACCTTTACCGGGCACCGGAACCAAAATACGGGCCCGATACCAACACATTCTAACCAATTTCCATTTCACTTTTCTTTATAAATTTCAGAAAAACAATTTCACTCAAAAATTCATATCTCGGGCTTGGGACCTCGGAATTCGATTTCGGGCATACGCCCAAGTCTCATATTTTCCTACGGACCCTCCGGGATCGTCAAATCACGGGTCCGGGTCCGTTTATCCAAAATGTTGACCGGAGTCAAATTTACTCATTTTAATATTAAATTTTAGGATTTTCCACAGAATTTCATATTTAAGTTGTCCGGCTATGCGCTCGGACTGCGCATGCAAATCGAGGCAACTAAAGATGATGTTTTTAATGCCTCAGAAGTACGGGATGGGTAATAAAATAGGCGATTACCCTTTGGGTCGTCACATTTAATGAATGAAATTATATGTTGGATACTATATACATATATAGACGTTCAATGTAACCATATATAAAGCACAACAATGTAATTAACTAGTATCAATATCTACTTATTATTTATATTTCATAATTAAATTTCTAATTATATCCCAAATATAACTATTGGTGTCAATTAACTAGTGGAACCAAAGTAAACATAATTATATGGTCGCTATCAATATATGTATGACCTTAATGAATGAAATTATATGTTGGATACTATATACATATATAGACATTCAATGTAACCATATTTAAAGCGCAACAATATAATTAACTAGTATCAATATCTACTTAATATTTATATTTCATAATTAAATTGCTAATTATATCCCAAATATAACTATTGGTGTCAATTAACTAGTGGAACCATAGTAAACGTAATTATATGGTCGCTATCAATATACATATGAACTTAATGAATGAAATTATATGTTGGATACTATAAACATATATAGACGTTCAATGTAACCATATTTAAAGCGCAATAATATAATTAACTAGTATCAATATCTACTTATTATTTATATTTCATAAGTAAATTTCTAATTTTATCCCAAATATAACTATTGGTGTCAATTAACTAGTGGTGTAATGACCTGACCGGTCGTTTTGAGATCTAGCGCGTCTTTCAGCAGTTTGAAGTCATGAGCAGCTCCATTCCAGGTATTATGACTCGTGCGTATTGTCAGAAATTGAAATTCGGGAAGTTCGAAGTCAAATTGGAAAGAAAATTCTCATTTCAGAAGCCTAAAGTTGGAGAAATGGACTAAGGTTGGAATTTTGAGTAAACGACCTCCGAATCAGGATTTGAAGGTTCTTGCAGGTTTGTATGATGATTTCAGACTTGGGCGTATGTCCGGATCGGGCTTTGGATAACCCGGGAGTGTTTCGGCGTATATTGTGGAAGTCAACATGTTTGAAGAAATTTCCTAAGTTTGGCTTGAAGTGCATTGCAGTGATATTGATGTCCATTTGGGATTCCGAGCCTGGGAATAGCTCCGTATGGTTATTCTGGATATAGGAGCGCGATCGGAAGTGAATTCGGATGTCCGTAGGTCATTTTGAAGTCATTTGGCTAAAGATAGAAATTTGAAGGTTTTTGAGAAATTCGACCTGAAGTGGAAATTTTGATATTGATGTCGGAATGCGATTCCGAAAGTTAGAGAAGGTCCATAATGTTGAATGTGACTTGTGTGCAAAATTTGAGGTCAATCGGACGTGATTTGATAGGTTTCGATATCGAATATAGAAGTTTGAAGTTCTAAGTTCATTAAGCTTGAATCGGGTTGCGATTCATGATTTCGATGTTGTTTGATGTGATTTCAAGGCTCGACTAAGTTCTAATGAGGTATTGGGGCTGGTTGGTAGTTTTGGATGAGGTCCCGAGGGCCTCGGGCGTGTTTCGAATGCTGGGTTGGCCTATGCGATCGCAGGATCTTGTATGCGATCGCACAGAGGAATTTTGGGGGTTCTTGAGATTGGCTTATGCGATCGCGTGAAGGGGAGTGCGATCGCATAGAATGGGTCGTCTGGGCAGAATGTTTATTAACCGTTATTTTTGGCCATTTCCTCACTACTTCATCTTGGCATGGGCGATTTTGGGAGGCTTCAAAGGGGGATTTTCATCATGCATTACAAGGTAAGTAAATTCCTCCCATTTTTAAGTTAAATACAAGATTATATGCATTGATTATACATGAAAATTAGTAGGAGAATTGGGATTTTTGAGGAAATACCTAGAAATATTATTTTGGATTTCTACCACAAATTTGAGCATGAAATTTAGAGTAAATTGTATATTTGAGTTAGTAAGGCTATGGGTAGAATATATCTTCAAGAAATTTCGGATTCCGGGCACGTGGGCCTGAGGGAATTTTGGTTAATTCACTGAGCGGGGTTGGGAAATTATATAATTTGGAACTGTTGTAAATATTAGAGTATATTTTCATTGGTGTGCTGTTGTTTGGATAGTTTTGGGGCGTTGTGCATCCATTGGAGTCGTCGGAAGGGCTTGGAAGCCGGGTATGGAATTTCGGAGCGAGGTAAGTCTCCTTTCTAACTTTGTGAGTGGGAGTTTTCCCCCGAGGTGAACTAATTAACTATGTGCTAATATCTGCGGGGGGCTACGTACGCACGAAGTGATAGGAGTCCGTGCGTAACTACTATTATGCCATGTCCGGGTAGTCTAGGACCCACTAGCATGCCTTACCTGTTGTACCTGTGATCTTGCCTGTAATATTAGACTTCTAATATAATCGAAATCGTAATTGAATATCTAAAGAAGACTAGAGTTCATTTTCTTAATCATCTAGAAAGAGAATTTATTTCCTATGTGGATAATTGTATTCTGGATAAGGTTATATTATTGAATATTTTTAAACTTGGCAAATGAATTTCGAGAAAATATTTACATATTATTTTTTTGTGATTTTTAAAAGAGAAATTTGTCATTTTCTTGAGTATTTATTTTCCTGATGTAGTCGGGGTGGACTGTTGATTGTGCATGACTGTATGTGACCGTTTCGCAATTTACATTCCGCGAGCGGAGTGTTATTTCCCCCACTCTCATGGGAGTTGGAGTGGGCCGTACGCCACGACGAGATTGAAAGAAATATTATGGTTTGGGCCATTCGACCCTCGGCAGTGCACAAAGATGATTATTATGATGGCTCAGGCCGGTTGTCCTTGTCCCGTATGCGCATGCTAAATTGTTAAATGGTTTTCATGGATTTTGAAGTGATAAGATATTTGGGGGAAAATAAATAAGTAATTGTTTATTTAATATATTTGGGGGGAAACAAAGAAGAAATTGTTTATTTTAGATATTTGGGGGAAAATGAGGAAGTAGTAACTGTTTATTTACTTCCAGTATTTACTTGGATTTCAGTGCCTTATATATTTGCTGCCTTACTACCTTTACATGCCTATCGTGTTCATCATATTCTGTTAAATTAAATTGTTGGACCTTAGTGAGTGTCTAATTCGACCTCTTATCACTACCTATCTGAGGTTAGGCGGGCGACTTACTGAGTACACGTTGTTTTCGTACTCATGTTACACTTGATGTGCATTTTTATTGCATAGGTACTTTCATAGTGACGTGGCTGGTTGGAGACTTAGGCGAGCTGCATCATCCAGAGGCGATCCGTAGCTGACAGAGTCTCCCTCATATTGTATTTATTTCCAGTTTAAATTCCTTGTCCAATTTATATTTCGGATAAGCTTGTAGTATTTGTGAAATTCTTAGAATTTGCTCATGTACTTGTGACATCGGGTTCTGGGATGTGTTGGGATATATTTGCTAAAATGGAATATTTAAACCATTGTATTTACTTAACGGATTTTATTTAGTTATTATGTAATAAGGTGAAAGGTAATAATTTTCATAAATGCTAAAACAGTTAAATCTAACTTAACTATTTAATGATTGGCTTGCCTGACAATGATGTCTGGCGCCATAACGACTTTATGGATTTTGGGTCGTGACAACATGGTATCAGAGATCTAGGTTCCCTTAGGTCTCACGAGTCATGAGCAAGTCTAGTAGAGTCTTGCGGATCGGTACGGAGACGTCTGTACTTATCTTCGAGAGGCTATAGGGCTGTTAGGAGTACTTCCCTTCTTGATTCCTCATCGTGCGAATTGATTCCTTTATGGCTTATGCCTACGTTTCTTTCTACTCAATCTTATACGTCGCGAAGCGCTTGCTATGAATCAGGAATTTGAGGAATTGAAATGGTGCTACAGATATGATGCGAGATGTTTTCCATGCGTAATTGGTTGGGGCTGTTGGTATGACCCTGCAGAAGGATAATATGTTGTTTCAGCTCAGTAGCTGTGTTTCTGAGAGCCTTAAGGCTATGCTCAGGTAGTGATGATGCTTACGATTAGTTATCAAGCGATGTCGATATGATGATAGAATGCTTGCCCATATGTTGGGGGTGATGAATGGCTTGAAGGGAGGTCTTCTCAGGGCGTGATTTAGAGATTTTGGTATTTTAGTTCCGGTAGAGGAAAGGCATTTGGATTATGAATGGTCCAATTGGGGTTGATAAAGTAGTAAGACTTGGTGTTTTTCAAGTAAGGTGGGGTATTCACCTGTGATGTGTTGTCATCGTCCTTGATCGAATGGAATGTGTTAAGTTCGTCGGTGCTATGGCTTCTTCGGTTGCATTGGGTCAGAGTGTTGTGAAGTAGTATTGAAGAAACAGTTGTTAGAGATCATGGTGCGTGGTAGTTCAGGACTGAATAGTTATTTCTAATGAAGGAAGCTCGAGAAAGATGATCCTCGGGTAGTTTGAAGTCATGGTGATCTGTTAAGAACTACAGAGAATGATATTGAATTGCGGCAGCATACGATGAAGGAGGACATGTGAGAAGTGTCAAGCGGCGGCTAAATTTCTAAAAGGCCAGGCGTAAGGAAAGGAGGTCAGGTAGTGCCTAAAGGAATGAGTTTGACCAAGTGGAGGAGCGGCATCATAATAGTGAATTAGAAGGTATTGTAATGCATGTAGCAGATGTCCATGAGGAGCGTACGGACTGGTAAGGTTGGTGCATGAGAGCAGGCTTAGGATGGGGTAGTGATGTTGCAGAGAGTGTGCATTTCAGTGTCGTTGGAAGGTGTTAGTTGGTGAATTCCACGGGTGGGTTATCTCCGGTGAATAGGTTAGCAGTTGCATGGTTGGCAAGTTTCTGAGAGGAATTCTGGTGGCTATTCGGTAGGAGGCAGAATAGGTGAGTGGTGCTAGAGAACTTGAGTATTTAGGGAATGCGAACAAGAGAATTTGGAAGAATTGGACGGATTGGTTGAGCAAGATCATGTTAACAAAGGGGAAAGGATCTAGGGTCTAAAATAGTGCAAGGAGTAGCTTCGGGCTAAGTGGGGGAGTCCCACCACCTGCAGTTGGGCTATAGGATTATGTTCTCACGGGGTTGCGGATTGTCGGCATATTGGCAAGTTAGTACAACTAAGGGAAAAGATTAGAATGGTAATTGTGAATGTGATTTGATAAATGTGTGCAAAAGTTGGTCCTATCTGACCAGGGATAGGCTTTGAAAGATTCAGAATATATGCTTAAGGCATAGGCAAGTTGTAAGGGTAGTGACTCAGTCACGTGTTTCATTGAAAATGGTGTTCATCTGCTAGAAAAGCCTTGGAGTTGCTTGTACTTGGGACCGGTCAGAGTGGGTGACTCTCAATAGCGGTCATCTGAGATCGGTGTTTGATGAAAGAGGCTTTGTATCCTGGTTATGGGATTCTTGATTTGCTTTGCATCATTAGTGTGGTTAGTGATGCGGATGTACAGACTTGTTACCTCATATGGAAGATCATGGGAGCGTGACCAAGGGATGATCGTATGAGTGTGACATGTAGTCACTTAATAGATTGAAGATTTGTACCAATTATAATGAAGTGCAATATTTCTTGTTTGAAAATTTATGCCAGGAAGGCGTTCGGTCTAGTTGGTTGTGGATTGTGGGATGTTGTCCCGACTATGATGGTTGTTCTTGCGTATTATGAGAGGAAGTGGGTTACTATGGACCCAGGTAAGGCTATTAGCCTAGTTTGGTGCGAGCAAGGTAGACTCGATGTTTGTGGATAGATTTAAATATGATGGTGGGCTTCATGTGAGGCAGATATGTTCATTTCAGTATAGCGCTCCTCAAGGAGGGGTGTTGGGATATCAGGTGATGTCCCATCTTCGTCAAATTCAGGTAATACTATGATTTTTCCGTGCGAGTTGTGAAACGGCTTGATAATTTCTTATATATTGAGGTCTCGCATAGTGGTGATGTTATGTGAGCATGATAGCTATTGAGATCCAGAGTGTGTGTATATATATATATATCGCACCTCAGTCGTGCTCATATGGCCTTATCAGTCTCCCCAAGATGGTATTATCCACTTAGCGTGCTTGTGATCGATATTCGGTAATGTGTAATAGTGAGCAATTCAGATCCGTGTATATTTCCTTACGTGAAGTTTATGATGGGATCGGGTGGCACGCCGCCACGGGTATGTTATTTGGATTGGGTTGAACGCCGCAACAGTGTGATGATGAGTAAGGTTCCTATATATTTTTTTTGTGTTTTACTTTCTATTTTCTGAGAAGAGTTCATAATAAGTTGCGTGAGTCGAGTAGTCTTTTCCTGAGTCGTTTCTTTATGTATCATGTTCGAGTTATGGCCTATTGGCGCGTTGTGGTGTCATGTGAGACTGTTGGTCATATTGGGGTGATTTTTTGTCTGAGCAGTTCATACTGGGTGAGACGAGATTATTGGATCAGGGATCAGTGCGATAAGATTATGTGAAGTACATTGAAGGACAATTACCAACGGTTGGGTCATAATGAGGTGATGATTCTAGTCAATATGAGATATTCAATGATTTGTTAACTCTGCAGTTGGTTATGAATTTCTACCCGTCTCCTCCGTTGTAGTGGTATCGCCAACATTATGGCAGGATGTATATATAAGTCATAAGGTGCCTTGGGAGCATCAAATTCATGGAATTTTGGCTGTTAAGGTATAGAGAGTGTCTTTGTGGAAGGTGATGAATTATGCGGTGCATGGTGCTAATTCAGCAAAGGTATGCAGTCATGTTCTGGTATAGCGTGTGGTAGTTGATACGGTGTTTATATATTGGAACTAGGCCTGACAGAGAAATTTCAGGTGTTGGAACTAGGTTCTGAGCTTATTATATGGATAAAAGAAGAAATCTTCAGATTTGATCAAGCTAATGTACTAAACTGGCTTGTAGTAGCACGGGCAGGTGCTCAAGGTGTTAAGCAGTGATTTCAAATAACTCCAGAGTAGTTCTTGGCACGTTCGAGGACGAACGTCTGTTTAAGTGGGGGAGAATGTAACGACCCGACCGGTCATTTTGAGCTTTAGCACATCGTTCAGCGGTTTGAAGTCGTGAGCAGCTCCATTTCATGTATTATGACTCGTGCGTATGGTCGGAAATTGAAATTCGGGAAGTTCGAAGTCAAATTGGAAAGAAAATTCTCATTTAAGAAGCCTTAAGTTGGAGAAATGGACTAAGATTGGAATTTTGAGTAAACGACCTCCGAATCAGGATTTGAAGGTTCCTGCAGGTTCGTATGATGATTTCGGACTTGGACGTATGTCCAGATCGTTGTTTGGATAACCTGGGAGTGTTTCGGCGTATATTGTGGAAGTCAGCATTTTTGAAGAAATTTCTAAGTTTGGCTCGAAGCGCATTGCAGAGATATTGATGTCCGTTTGGGATTCTGAGCCTGGGAATAGCTCCATATGGTGATTCTGGAGTTGGGAGCGCAATCGGAAGTGAATTAGGATGTCCGTAGGTCATTTTGAAGTCATTTGGCTAAAGATAGAAATTTGAAGGGTTTTGAGAAATCCGACCGGAAGTGGAAATTTTGATATCGGGGTCGGAATGCGATTTCGAAAGTTGGAGAAGGTCCGTAATGTTGAATGTGACTTGTGTGCAAAATGTTAGGTCAATCGGACGTGATTTGATAGGTTTCGGCATTGAATATAGAAGTTTAAAGTTCTAAGTTCATTAAGCTTGAATCGGGTTGCGATTCGTGATTTCGATGTTGTTTGATGTGATTTCAAGGCTCGAATAAGTTCGAATGAGGTATTGGAACTAGTTGGTAGTTTTGGTTGAGGTCCCGGGGGCCTCGGGCGTGTTTCAGATGCTCAACGGGTCGATTCTTGCCTTTTGAGGATTGCTAGTTTTTTGGTGTGAGTGCAGTAGGTTTTTACTCTATGCGATCGCGTGAGTGGGTATGCGATCGCATAGAAGGATTTGGAGGCTGCTGGGATTTGGCCTATGCGACCGTGTGGCAGTGTATGTGATCGCATAGGGGAAGATTTGGAGGCCCTGGGAATTTGCTTATGCGATCGCATAGAGGTAATTTGTGAAGGCTGCTGGGTTGGCCTATGCGATCGCAGGGTCTTGTATGCGATTGCATAGAGGAATTTTGGGGGATCTTGAGATTGGCTTATGCGATCGCGTGAAGGGGAGTGCGATCGCATAGAAGGGGTCATCTGGGCAGAATGTTTATTAACTGTGATTTTTGGCCATTTCCTCACTATTTCATCTTGGAATGGGAGATTTTGGGAGGCTTCAAAGAGGTATTTTCATCATGCATTACAAGGTAAGTAAATTTCTCCCGTTTTAAAGTTAAATACAAGATTATATGCATTGATTAGACATGAAAATTAGTAAGAGAATTGGGATTTTTTAGGAAAGACCTAGAAAAGTTATTTTGGATTTCTACCATGAATTTGAGCATGGAATTTAGAGTAAATTGTATATTTGAGTTAGTAAGGTTATGGGTAGAATATATCTTCGAGAAATTTTGGATTCCGGGCACGTGGGCCCGAGGGCCTTTTGGTCAATTCACTGAGCGGGGTTGGGAAATTATATAATTTGGAATTGTTGCAAATATTAGAGTATATTTTAATTGGTGTGCCATTGTTTGGATAGTTTTGGGGCGTTGTGCATCCATTGGAGTCGTCGGAAGGGCTTGGAAGCCGGTTATGGAATGTCGGAGCGAGGTAAGTCTCCTTTCTAAATTTGTGAGGGGGAATTGTCTCCCTAGTTGAACTAATTAAGTATGCGCTACTATCTGGGGGGGG